>QJPP01004341.1:0-158962 GCA_003996215.1 Jaltomata sinuosa
AACTTTTTACTCCAAGATCAGTTGGATGTGAGGTATTGTGCGTTGGAAACTAGACTTGTAGACCTTCGATTTGGTATTTTGGGGGACTTCTAACTCTTTATATATTGAGAGAAAAGCTCCGAGACATTTTACTCAAAGTTCAGAAAATTTATTAAAGAACTTACGATAACTTTTGCCGACTTGCTTGACTTCAAAACTTATAATGCGACCAAACAAATGGACCCAACACCGAAATACCGGTCCTGACGAGCCTTAAGTGACTTGGGGCCTCTACAAACAAGCTCTAATGGTTCAAGGAAAACGTATACGTGGAAATGACCGGAAGGGTCATTACACCAATTAACCAACCCAAAGGCTCAACTAAGTTAAACAGCTAAAACCAATTTCATAGATAAAAGCAAGATCTCATGTCTATAATTTAACACAAAATAAACCATGCAGAAATTATCCCCTAGAACCTGAAAGTCATGTACCAAAATATCTACTAAGTCTAGAATACGGGGATGCAACCCCAACAAATAAAGAAGTCTGAGTCCGAACGATGAACTAGAAATAAGACAGTTGAACCTATGGTAGCCCGAAAGAAACAACTCACCCTTGCATTTTGGAAACGTCAGAACTACAACTGAAGTTGTGTAGCAGCCGCCAAAATATACCATGTACTCACAAAAGAAGAGAAAGTGCAGTATCAGTACACAAAACAACAGTGCATTGGTAGGATCATCGGTCAGCTCCAAACATATGAAATATGAACAAGTAATTAAAACTTAGTAAAACCAGACATAACATGTAAGCCCAAGCCAATGAGTATAACCAAGACTCTCAGTCATCAACCAGACTTAACAACCACATAAAACATGTCCAAGAGTCATCACAAGAACAGCTTCAGATACGAATTAACCTAACCTTCAAGTACCCGGACCACCCAAGGATCCCTAAGACATCATTTATGGTGTTTAACAATGCGACCCCAGTCTACACAAGAACCATTCCAGCATTTGAACACAACAACTCAGCCACTAATGGACCAATAGGAAGTAAATGCATCACAATAATTAACCCAGTTCACTCATGGAACCAACACAAGAAATAATAAATAAACATGTATCAGGCGTGGTACCCGAGCCAACCATTATAGAACCTGTACCATGCATGGTACCCGAGCCAACCTAAGAATCACAGATATTATACAATCACAGACACAATGAATACAACCACACTTGTAAATCTAACAAGAATTAAACAAGTTCATTTCACGGGATTAACAACCAGATATCAATTCACATACTCTTTCTTATTCCTAAACATGCAATGTATAGAAATACTATGTAATAGTTAATATGCACATATAATGCATTTTGGGGGGAAAATGAACCATCACCTACCTTAAACAAAGCTCGAATGCTCTACTGGACCTGAGCCTTTCCCTTTCTTGGGTGTCTAGCTTGATCTCGATCTAAAAACAAACACATAAGAACAATTAACCCCAAATAGCCTAAATATTTTTGGATTAAGTCCTAATCCTAAAACCCAGGCCAAATTCATAATTATCCCACCCATTTTAGGTCTCTCATACCATTAATTCATCTAGGACTGCCTTTTTATGGTTGCACTTAGAGAATTACGATAAATTAATCATGAATAGGCAATTACATACAAAACCAAAGATTTCTAAACCCTAGAATCCTTGTTACACAAGATTTTTCCACCTTAGGTCAAGACAAACTATCCCTACTGCCTGTAACTAGCGATTCTAATGCATAGAAATCATAGTACTAAGTTAGGGGAGTGAAATCCTTATATTTACGATGAAATTTGGTGGAAAATCAGTACAAATCACCCCTTTTACCTCTGCCCTTCCCCAAAACATTCTTGAGAATTTCTAAACGTTTTTGGGGAAGTTTCTGCATTTACTATGACTTACTATGCTATAGCTATCCCACTCTGCTATAGCAGCACCATCATAGCAAAAACTGCCCGCTATAGCGATGTTGACCGCCTTGACTTCTGCTATAGCAGTCATCGCTGTAGCAGAGTGTCACCTGCTATAGTGGTTGACAAGAGACAGAGCCTCGGAAAATCCCTCAGATTTTCCTATTTCACAATACATCTTCAAACCTTGACGTTCCAAACCAACCCTTTCATGTCAAGTTTGATATCGGGAGTTCTACTCACCCGAATTCACTTCCTAAAAGTCTAATGGACTCCTTAACGTCTTAGCTAAAAGAAAATCTATCTCAACCTTAGTCATTTTACCCAATTCTTTTCTGGATTTCCCTAGACCTTACCTCGCTCAGAATTAGTCTGAGACTAGCCTAGCCCAAATTTTCCAACTTTCCAAACTGGAAGTTTTCTAACCCATTTCTTCGCACGAAAAGATCACCCATAACGATGGAATAGTCATTACAATAGATACCAATTTACTCATCATTCATCTTCGAAAGATCAAACACAAAATAAATAAGCTAAAAAGAGAAAAGGGTAGTACCTGAATCCTCAAACAAATGAGGGTACTTGTCCCGTATGTCCTTCTAGGTTTCCCAAGTGGATTCGTCAACCAAATGATGCTTCAATTGGTCCTTCACCGATCTAATTTCCTTCAGCCTTAATTTCTGGAAATCCTGATCAAGAATTGCAACCTGCTCCTCCTCGTACTGAAGGTCCTTGTCTAACAAGACTGAATCTCATTTAATGATGTACTCCCCATCCCCATGGTATCGCTTCAGCATAGATACATCAAAAACTGGATGGACTCCAGACAAACTGGGCGGCAGTGCTAACTTGTAAGCTATCGGCCCTACAATCTCGAGAACCTCAAATGGACTGATATACCAAGGGCTAAGGTTAGCATTACCCCTTTTATTGGTGACGCCTTCAACAAAACTTGTTCACCAGTATGAAATGCCATGTCTATTATCTTGCGATCTGCATACTCTTTTTTGCCTGCTCTGGGCTGCCAGCAACTTGGTTTGAATACCTCTCACTTTTTCCTGAGATTTGTTCACCAAGTCAATGCCCAAAGGTTTCACATCGCCTGCCTCAAACCACCATATGGGTGATCTACATCATGTCCCATAAAGTGCCTCGAATGGTGCTATGTCAATACTGGAGTAATAGATGTTGTTGTATGAGAACTCACAGAACGGTAAAAATTTATCCCAATGGCCCCCAAAATCAATCAGACATGCTCTTAGCATTTCCTGCAACAACTGAATTGTCCTCTTTGACTGACCATCCGTTTGAGGATGAAAAGTGGTGCTAAAAATGAGTTAGGTGCCCAACTCTTCGTGTAACTTGCCCCAGATCTTAGAAGTAAATTGCGTACCTCTGTCTGAAATGATGGAGAGTGGAACCTCATGAAATCTCACTATTTCCTTAACATAAATCTTGGCCAACTGCTGGGAATTATAATCCACCCTGACCAGAATGAAATTAGCTGACTTGGTCAGCCTGTCCACGATGACCCAAATGGAGTTATACTTTCCCAAGGTTTTAGGAAGACCCACCACATAGTCCATGGCTATCCTTTCCCACTGCCACTCAGGAATGGGCATCCTCTGAAGCAATTCTGCAGGCTTTTGATGCTCATACTTCACCTTCTGATAATTTTGACACTTGGACACATATTCAGCTATGCCCTTTTCATCCCAGGCCACTAATAAAGTTTCCTCAAGTCCCGATATATTTTGGTTACACCTGGATGAATTGAGTACCGCGAACCATAAGCCTCTGCCAATACCCTTTGAACCAAGTCATCAGCCCGAGGGACACAAATTTTCCCTCTAAAACATAGTACCCCATATGCAACAAGTGTGGTGTTAGGGGCCTCCCCAGACACTACCTTGTTACGAAGCTTATTCAATTCCACATCCTGTAACTGTTTAGCTTTGATTTCTTCCAAAATTATGGGTTTAACCTCAATACTGGTCAACACCCAACCTTTTTCTGAGATGCCCAATTGCATAAATTTTTATTCTAGAGCCCAAATCTCCCTAGCCAAGGGTCACTTAGACACCCCCAAAAAAGACAAACTGCCCATGCTAACCGCCTTCCGACTCAATGTGTCTGCCACCACATTGGCCTTACCCAGATGATACTGGATGGTCATGTCATAATCCTTCAACAACTCCATCCACCTCCTCTACCTCAGATTTAAATCCTTTTGTGTAAACACATGCTGCAGGCTGTGATGGTCTGTGAACACTTCACACTTGACACCATAGAGGTAGTGTCTCCAGATCTTAAGTGCAAATACCACCGCTGCCAACTCCAAATCATGGGTTGGGTAGTTTTTCTCACAAGGCTTCAATTGCCTCGACGCATAAGCTATGACATTCCTGTCCTACATCAATACAACACCCAAACCAGAATGTGAAGCATCACAAAATACAATGAAGTCCTTACCTTCAACTGGCAATGAGAGAATAGGAGTTGTAGTTAAAAGTGTCTTGAGATTTTGGAAGCTCTCCTCACACTTGATGGACCAAACAAATGGCACCTCTTTCTGGGTCAATCTTGTCAAGTGGGAAGCAATGGAAATAAAGTTCTTGACAAACCTACAATAATAGCCTGCAAGACCCATAAAACTCCTAACCTCAATCACAAAGCCTCCTAACCTCAATCACAAAGCTAGGCCGGACCCAACTCTTAACTGCCTCAATCTTTTGGGGATCCGCCATTACCCCTCTTTCTAAAACCACATGCCCTAAGAAAGCAACCGAAGATAACCAAAATTCACACTTTGAAAATTTGGCATACAATTTTTGGTGCCTCAATATCCCCAGAAAAATGCGAAGATGCTCTGCATGCTCCTCCTTACTCTTGGAATAAATCAGAATATCCTCTATAAACACAATTACAAAGGAATCCAAAAACAACTTGAATATACCATTCATTAAACTCATGAAAGTTGTCAGCGCATTAGTCAACCTGAACGACATTACCAGGAACTTATAATGCCCATAACGAGTCTGGAATGCCATCTTAGGTATATCCTCAGGCGTAATCATCTTAAGTTGATGGTACCCTAACCTCAAGTCAATTTTTGAAAACACCAAAGCACCTTGTAACTGATAAAAAAGGTCATTTATGCGGGGTAAAAGATACTTATTTTGGATGGTGACCTTGTTCAATTTCCTGTAGTCTATACACATCCTCATACTACCATCCTTTTCTTTCCACAAACAAGACTGAAGCACCGTAAGGTGAAGCACTGGGATGAATAAATCCCTTATCTCGAAGTTTCTGAAGCTGAGTCTTAAGTTTTCTCAACTATGTCAAAACCATACAATAAGGAGGGATAGAGATTAGGTGAGTTTACAGCTCCAAGTCTTTACAGAAGTCAATGTCCATGTCTGGAGGCATGCCAGGCAAATCTACCAAAAATACCTCCTGAAATTCAGAAATCACTGGGACAAATTCAATGGAAGGAGGCTCTGCCCTAACATCCCGAAAGTGAGCCAAGAAGGCTGGACAACCTTTCCCCACTAGCTTCCTAGCCCGAACAAAGGATATAATCTTCACTGGCTTAGGCCTGTACACACCTTCCCACTCTAGTCTATCCTTATCTGAGATCTCTAGAGTTACTGTCTTAGAATTATAGTTTAGCACAACATGATATGGAGACAGCCAAGTCATACCCAAAATAACATCAAAATCCAGCATATCCATAATAACCAAATCTACTCGAGTCTGAAAACCCACAAACACCATAGAGCAAGTATGATACACATGGGTTACTACCACAGACTCCCCAATCAGGGAAGAAACATGAATAAAGGAATCAAGAACATCACAAATAAAATACAAACCTAAGGAAAATTTAACAGATACTTATGAATATGTGGAACCAAGATCAAATAAGACAGAAGCCATCCAGTCACAAACTAGAATTATACCTATTATCACAGCATTCGATGCCTCAGCCTTAGATTTCCCCAGGAATGCATAACAATAGGCTCTGTCATCAACCCAAGCAACCTCTCTGGCTGGCTGTGCCACTCCCTTTCCTACATTACCATTCCCCTTGTTTCCACAGCCTCCCTAAAAATTCACTGGCCCACCCTGTGGGCGCCTCCTGCCATGACCCTCCACCTGTTGGAACTACAGCCTTAGTCTGCTACTGCATCTGATTTCTTGCCTGTCTGAGAGAGCATTCCCTCTTCAAATGACTCGGATCACCATAATGAAAATATCCACGACCAAGAGAGGGCCTGCTGGTAGAAGTATAAGAAGACCCCTAGCCTCTAGGAGCTGAGAACTGCTGATTGGGCTCTGGACGACCACCTGCAGAAGCTGGCAGGGTTGACTGAATAGGACGAGCCAAATAGACCTGTTGACTGGGACCCCTGGAGTAAGAACGACTGTAGTTACCCTCATTTCGAGACTTCTTGGCTAACACCTTAGCCTGCCCGACCTGCCTGGTCCCCTCTAGTTTCTTTACATAGTCAATTACCTCATTAAAGCTCTTCCCTACCAAGGTCATATGAATAGAAATAACCTGCAACTCAGTATTCAGATCCTTAACATACAGATGAATCCTCTCCTCCTCAATGCCTAGAAGTTGGGTAGAATAATGGGACAAGGCATGAAACTTAGCCTCATAGGCTAAAATAGTATATATTTCCATGCTCAAGGGCCAGGAACTCATCCTTCTTGTGATCCCTTAAAGTGTGAGGCACATATTTCTCTAAAAACAGGGCATGAAACTGAGCCTAACTCATCAGAGGCAAGGCTGAAGATCGACACTCTACATGAGCCCTCCATCATTGATTGGCATCACCCTATAGCTGAAAAGTAACAAATTCCACCACATGCTACTCTACAATACCTAACTTATGTAGCCTCTTAAAACAGCCCAGAATAAACTTATAGGCATCCTCCTTCTCTGTACCATGAAACAACTCAGGTTTCAACTTCAAGAACTTGGTCAATAGATCATGATCAGTCCCGGTCATAATAGGGCCTAGCCCAAAATAGAAGAATGCATCAGCACCTGAAGTTTCATCTATTCTGGGAGCTATGGAAACAGCTAGATGAGCTCCTGGAACCTGATCTACTAGCATAATGGGGGTGGCTTCAGTACCTGCCAGCCTGCTCAGCAATGCCAACACCTGTTGAATTACCTCGGATGACATAGGGGGAAGACCTTCACCTCTGACCGATTCCACTTTCTTCTATTCTGCACCCTCTTCAAGCACAACCTCAACCTCCTTCTCAACAGGATCCTGGGATGGTGGAGAGGTTGTTGCCCGTGGCTCAGCCGCTGCTTGAGCTCCACCCCTGGCAAGTGTTGCTCTTCCTCTGCCCCTGAACCTACCCCTTCCTCGTCTTCTAGCCACTAGTCCCACAGCTGAAGCTGTTTCCCTTGCTCCATTACGCTTAGTGTTAACCATTTGCGAAAAAAAAAGTGAAGGAAGTTAGATACCAATTGGGATCACCAGATACCAATTGGTATTAAGTCATAGCATGAAGTAAGAATGAAGAGATAGTTTCCTAAAGTCCTATAGCCTCTCAAAGAAAAGTACAAACATCTCCGTACCATTTTGAAAGACTCTACTAGACCTATTTTGGTATGATGAGATCAATGAACCTAGGGCTCGGATACTATCTTTGTCATGGCCTAACTGTCGTCAGTGGCACCCATACTAACCTTTGGTGGGAGAACCAATTAACCAACCTAAAGGTTCAACTAAATTAAACAGCTAAAACTAATTTCATAGATAAAAGCAAGATCTCATTTCTATAATTTAACATAAAATAAACCATGCAAAAATTATCCCCTAGAACCTGAAAGTCGTGTACAAAAATATCTACTAAGTCTAGAATACGGGGATGCAACCCCAACAAATAAAGAAGTCTGAGTCCAAATAATGGACTAGAAATAAAACATATGAACCCATGGTAGCTTGGAAGAAGCTACCTACCCATGGATTCTGGAAACATCAAAACTATAACTGAGGTCACATAGCAGCTGCCGAAATATGCCATGTACTCACAAAATAAGAGCAAGTGTATTATTAGTACACAAAACAATAGTGCACTGGTAGGATCATCGGCTAGCTCCAAACATACGAAATATGAACAAGTAACTAAAACTTAGTAAAACAAGACAGAATATACAAATCCAAGCCATTGAGTATAACCAAGACTCTCAGTCATCAACAAGACTTAACAAACACATAAAACATATCCAAGAACCATCACAAGAACAACTTCAAATAGGAATCAATATAACCTTCAAGTACTCGGACCACCCAAGGATCCCTAAGACATCATCTATGGTGTTTAACAATGCAACCTCGGTCTACATAAGAATAATTCTAGCATTTAAACATAGCAACCTGGCCACTCATGGACCAATAAAAAGTAAATGCATCATAATAATTAACCCGGTTCACTCATAGAACCAACACAAGAAAGAATAAACAAACATATACCAAGCGTGGTATCAGCCAACCATTATAAAACCTATATTAGGAATGGTATCCAAGCCAACTAATAGATATCTCGTACCAGGCGTGGTACCTAAGTCAATCGAAGAATCACATATATCATACAATCACAGACACAATGAATACAACCACACTTGTAAACCCAACAAGCATTAAACAAGTTCATTTTACGGGATTAACAACCAAATATTAATTCACATACTCTTCCTTATTCCCTAAACATGCAATGTACAAAAATACTATGTAATATTTAATATGCACATATCGTGCATTTTGGGAAAAACAATCAGCCATCACCTACCTCAAACCAAGCTCGAATGCTCTACTGGACCTGAGCCTTTCCCTTTCTTGGGTCTCTAGCTTGATCTTGTATAAAAACAAACACATAAGCACAATTAACCCCAAATGGCCTAAATATTTCTAGATTAAGTCCTAATCCTAAACTCCAGGCCAAATTCATGATTATCCTACCTATTTTAGGGCTATCCTACCATTAATTCATCTAGAACTGCCATTTTTACGATTGCACTTAGCAAATTACAGTAAATTAATCATGAATAAGCAATTACATACAAAACCCAAGGTTTCTACACCCTAGAATCCTTGTTACACTAGATTTTTCCACCTTAGGTCAAGCCAAACTATCCCTACTACCTGAAAGTAGCGATTTTAATACATAGCAATCATAGTACTAAGTTAGGGGAGTGAAATTCTTACCTTTATGATGAAGTTTGGTGGAAAATCAGTAAAAATCACCCCTCTTAATCTCTTCCCTTTTGTAAAATATTCTTGAGAATTTCTGAACATTTTTGGGGAAGTATTTGCATTTACTATGACTTACTCTACTATAGTAGTCCCACTCTGCTATAGCAACACTGTCGTAGCAGAAACTACCCACTATAGCGGTGTTGACCACCTTGACTTCCACTATAGTGGGAATTTCTCCGCTATAACAGTCATCATCGTAGCAGAGTGTCACCTGCTATAGCAGTTGACATGGGACAAAACCTTAGAAAATCCCTCATATTTTCCCATTTTATAACACACCTTCAAACCTTGACGTTCCAAACCAACCCTTTCATGTCAAGTTCAATATCGAGAGTTTTACTCATCCGAATTTACTTCCAAAAAGTCCTACAGACTCCTTAATGTCTTAGCTAAAAGTAAATCTAGATCAACCTTAGTTATTTTACCCAATCCTTTTCTATATTGTCCTAGACCTTGATTTGCTCAGAATTCATCCGAGACTAGCCTAGATTAAATTTTCTAACTTTTCAAATCGGAAGTTTTCTAACCCATTTCTTCACATGAAATGCTCACCCATACAATGAAATAGGTTGTTACATGAAGAAACTATTTAAGTGCATTAATCTCTTGTACATTTGTGCATGTGATCAACATATCATCCATATAGATGGCAATAAAGACAAAAGAGGAGTCATCCTCCTTGTAGAACAAAGAATAGTCATACATTGTGTTAGAGTATCTCCTAGAATTTAGATCTTGTGTAAGCTTCTCATACTACTACCTGCTAGCTTATTTTAAACCATATAATGACTTGTTTTACTTACACACTAAACCTGATGCATCAGTACTTAGACCTTAGGGAATGTCCATGTATACCTTCTCATGTAGGTCACTATACAAATATGCATTATTGACATCCATTTGGAATATATCCCAGTGATTTTTGACTATTATGGCAATGAAAGTCCTCACAGTTGTCATCTTAACAAAAGGTGAGAATGTCTCAGTATAGTCTATTCCAGGGTGTTGTATGTATCCTTTAACCACTAGTCTAGCCTTGAGTCTCTCTATAGAGCCATCAGCTTTATGTTTGATCTTGTATACCCATCGACATCCAATTGATTTTTTTCCCACTGGTAAAGGCACGAAACTCCAAGTATCATTAGTATGAAAGAGCCTCAAACTTCTGTGTCATAGCTGCCTGCCAGGCAGGATATATAGTTGCTTCTTCATAAGAAGTTGGTTCCCTGTCATGACAGATATTTCTCACAAAGCACTAACAATCAGGGATAAAAGCATTTGAGTTGATATGGATATACAAAGAGATAGAGTTGTGCAAAGATGAGGTGCAAGTGGTGATATTTGGTTTCAACTGTGGTAATTTATGGACATAATTTGTGAGATATGAGGGTGCTTTAGGTGTCTTATAAGACTTTCTAGTTTTTTCATGAAGTGATTGGTATGGATGAATAGTAGGAGGTGATGATTTTGGTGTGTGTTGAGTAACAGGAGATGGTAAAGGTGGTGTATTGTCAGTTAGAGGTACAGAAGTATCAGACAACAGTTGTGGATCAATGTTATTATTAACCCTTTGATCATTTTGTACATTTCTTGATAGTTGAGTTACTAGATTATTATGATTATCAGAAAAATAAAAATTATCTTGAATGAAAGAAGATTTTGTATACACTTTAGAAAGGGAAAAGGGAAAAACATAAAAGAAACATCTCTAGAAATGTATATTTTCCTTGTGACTAGACTTAGGACCTTGTAACCCTTTGTTACAAAAGGTTAGCCTACAAAAACATGTGGAGAGGTTTTAGGATCCAAATTGGTTCTGTGTGACTTGGGTATAGTCGGATAGCAAAGACAACCAAAGCTTCGGAGGTGTGAGTATATAGGTTTCTGTTTGTGCAATAAAACAAAAGGACATTTATTACTCAGGAGAAGAGTTAGTAGCCTATTTATGATGTATGTAGCAGTAAGTA
Organism: Jaltomata sinuosa; assembly: GCA_003996215.1. Classification (NCBI taxonomy): domain Eukaryota; kingdom Viridiplantae; phylum Streptophyta; class Magnoliopsida; order Solanales; family Solanaceae; genus Jaltomata; species Jaltomata sinuosa. Next base: position 11,189 of record QJPP01004341.1, read on the forward strand.
CACATTCTCCCTAGTATTTTAATAGGATTTTAGATTGAAAAAGTAAAGCTCTACTAGTTTCAAGAAGATATTTGTGTTTTCTTTCCACCACTCCATTTTGTTGTGATGTATAGGGACATGTCTTTTGGTGGATAATACCTTGGGATTGGAAGAAGTTTATAGCTTCACTATTGATAAATTCCAATCCATTATCTGATCTTATTACTTTCACAGTTGTTTTGAATTGGTTTTGTACCATAGCCACAAATGCTTTCATAATCTACAGGGCATTATTTTTACAACTAAGGAGATGAGTCCATGTGGCTCTACTATAGTCATCCACCAAGGTAATGAAATATTTGTAATTTATGTATATGTTTATATGGTATGGACCCCATAGGTTAATGTGAAGCAGTTCAAAAATAGCTAACTATTTATGGTTCTGGTAGGGAAAGGAAGTTTATTTTGTCTAGCCATTGGATAGATGGAACATAGAAAGGGTTGTTTAGGTAAAAACAAATGTGTTGGTATTGGTAGGTTTCTCATTTTGGCAAAAGTATATGCCCAAGTCTGTAATGCCACAACAAATCTACACTTTGCTATTAGATGCACAACCATTCACAAGGGAAACATTGTCTTTATTGTTATTGCTAAAAGTAGAATATTGTACAATATGGGAATGAAAGGAATGTGAATGACATAGACAATGTACTTGATCAACCAAGATGGAATTAAAAGAAAGAATAGAAGCATGGAAATGGCTCTTTGATGGAGCAACACTATTTTCTTTCTTTAAGCAGTCTGAACATAGAATATAGAGTCCATCATACACACTACCAATATTTAGAGGCCTCTTCATTGAAGGGGCCTGCAGCAGACAAGTAGAATAAGAAAAGGAAATATGGAAGATGTGTAGTTAGAGAACTAATGGAAACTAGGTTGTACTTGAAAGGGAATAAACAAGACTTTATACAAGATGATCTTAGGTGATAATTTTAAATTTCCCACTTTTGCCACCTTTACTTTCTAACCATTTGCAAGACTAAGTAATAAGGGATATGGTAATGTGAGAATATTGGTAAGTTTGGATCAATTAAAAGTCATGCAGTGAGATGCCCTTGAGTCTAGGATCCATATGTCAACTTTGTTTTTGAAACATCCACAAGATAATTTACCAAAATCTATATAAGAAGTACAAGCAATAGTACCTGCAAAGTTAGCAATCCCAATGGTTTGACTGGATAGGTCTGGTCCACAGTTGGCAATGTTGGAATGTTCAAGTAGATTGACTAGATGATCAAATTGCTTCTTTGAAATGTTTTCACTATGGCTAATATATGCATGGTGACCATCATATGGTGGCTCCTCATTCTTAATAGAGTTTGTATTTGATGCTCCATGTGCAGTTGCCACCACTCCTTTGCCTTTGTTATTATTGAATCTGTTATTGTAAGCATTATTGTAGGGTCTTGGATGAGAGCCATTAGAATGTGCCTGAGGTCCCTGAGGTCTGCAGCCAAAGTTGGTTTGTGTATATCCATGCAACTTGAAGCATCTTTCTTTAATGTGTCCTGGCTTCTTACAATAGTCACAGAAGGGTTTAGATCTTTTGTTTCCAACATTACTATGTCCACTGTAAATTCATTGTTAGCAGTGTGATTGTTTGAAGGAATATTGGTCTTGATGTTTTTGTTCCTGAAGTGCTGGCTACCAAAGATGTGGATTCATCAAACAGTTGTTTATGTGGTTTCAATTCTCTTTGCTTCTCCTCATGTACTAGCAATGCAAATGCTTGGCCTATAGAAGGTAATGGACTCATCATGAGAATGCTACCCTTGATCACTGTGTAGACATCATTGAGTCCCATAAGAAATTGAATCAATCTTCTATTTTGTTCAGCCTTATACATGAGATCCTTGGCTCCACGGATACATTGATAGGTGCACACATGTTTAGCAGCTAAAGTGCTCAACTCTTCCCATAGTTTCTTTATTCGAGTGTAGTAGCCAGTGATATCCAAGGATCCTTGACTCATATCACTTATTTTCTTTTGGATTTGGTACAGCTTGGCTGCATTGGTTTGATTATATCGATCCTCAAGCTCTCTCCAAAGCTCATAAGAATTAGACACGTATTTGACACTATCTGCGATATCCTTAGAGAGTGAGCTTAAGATCCAAGAAGTAACCATATCATCACACCTTTCCCACTGGCAAAGCTTTCCAGATTGAGCATTTGGTTTGGCACATTCTCCATTAATAAAACCTATCATATTTTTGACTAAAAGTGATATTAATGTACTTCTTTTTCATGACCAATATCTTACTCCGTAAGAAACAACAAGCACTAGTCTTGTCCCAGCATTCTCAGAACGATGAATGTAGAGAGGATTACATGTGTCAACTGTGGCTTCAGGATTTGTGGCTATGCCTGAATTATTCATATTTTGATTACTAGATTGATTGTTTTCCACCATGATAACTGAATTCCTTGTGCTAATCCAAGGGAGAAAAGAGGATTCCTATAATTGGAATGGGAACTGGATTATAAAAGACATAAAGCAGAAAAACTCTTTGAATCCGAGATCAAACTAAAAAATTTGTATGAATATTTGTTATTACAATTGAATCAATTGTGTGAGAATCATTCTCTAGGCTATTTTAGCTCTGATACCATGTTAGAAATAGATTGAAGGAACCTCCATTGATGGAGGCTGAGCTTAGAAAATAGAGGAGTAGAACACAGGAAGGAGAGTCGAATAATTTGGGAATTAAAACTTGCTTCATTCTATATTGAGACGGCATATATATACATGAGGAAAGTGTGATCAGAAAATATCTAGTCTATGCTAAAATATCCAGAATCAATCCTAACCGACTAACATCTGAGTGGTTAAGATAACTACAGTGTTAACTACCTAACTGTTAAGCTGACTACAGTACTAACCGCCCAACTAACAAACTGTGCTGACTCACCATTACAAATAGATTAAAACTAACTAATTTTTCCTAATTCATCCAATACACATTATGGTTGGATCAATTTTTTTATCAAATCATGAATACCCCTATTACCAAGTATGAAAGTCATTTTAGTTAAACTGAAGAATTTGGAAAAAATTAGATATAGCCATGGTTAATGACAAATGGTTGGAGATCATGCCTCATTCCTCAGTTACTCACCTCCCTTCTGTGGGGTCAAATCATTGCCCCTGTTTTTTGAGCTAACTTTGAGAAAGGAATATATCACCAAGTACTTTAAGTTCCTGCATTTCTGGGTTGATAATCATAATTTCATGGATACAGTTAGAGCTTGCTGGAATAGACATATTGAAGGCAGTACTATGTGGGTTTTTCACTCCAAGGTGAAAAGATTAGCCTCTACCCTTAGCAACTGGTCAAAATCTGAATTTGGTGACATCTATGCTACTATGAAAGACTATGAGGAAAGGGTCAGAATATCTAAGGAAGAACTTATCAATAACAACATTGATGAGAATAGAACTAAACTTCATTACTTGAATGCTGAATATATAAGATATATGAAGATGGAAGAATCTATTCTCAAACAAAAAACACAACTGCAATGGTTTAAAGAAGGACAGGGGAATGAGATTCAAGGTTATGATGTCATTGCTAGTGCAGACTGTGATCACTTCCACAAAGATCTTTATGGGGGGAAGAAAATGATATTAATGAAGATAATTTAAATTGTATCCCCAGAATGGTCACTAATGAGCAAAACCAGATCCTTCAAGATATGCCTAATATGGAAGAGCTTCAGCATGTGGTCTTTTTTATGAACCCTCACTCTGTTGCAGGTCCTGATTGGATGAATGGAAAAAAATTCCAAGCCTACTGGGAAATTATTTGTTCTGATTTGCTGGCCGTAGTACAATTCTTTTTTTGTGGTCATACCATGCCCAAATACTTCTCTCATGCTTGTTTGGTTCTACTCCCAAAAATGGACCATCCGAAAAAACTTTTGAGTTCCGACCAATAAGCCTTAGCAATTTTACAAACAAGATCATTTACAAACTCATTTGCTTAAGACTTACTCCTATTCTTCCTCTTCTTATTTCTGATAATCAATCAGGATTTGTTAGAGGAAGAAGTATCTCAAAAAATATCATGCTTGCTCAAGAGATCATCCACAACATTAAAAAATCAAATAAGGGTGACAACGTCATCATCAAACTAGACATGGCAAAAGCATACGACAGAGTTTCTTGGTCCTTTATCTGCCTTGTGTTGAGGAGAATGGGTTTTGGGGAAACCATTATGTAACACCCCAAAAATTCTAAGCTAATATCCAAACCATTTCAATGAGTGTAATGATCATTTTCATAGTTTGGTGGGTACTTTTGATGTGAATCATGTTCATAAGAAACTCCTATCAATAAGTTAATTTGAAATCACCCCAACCAAAGAAGTTTCCATAAAAGACTAAGCTAGAGTCAACTTCAAATAACCATTACTCCTAGAATATACAGAGTTGGGTGGCCTAGTACCCACCAAATTAAAGGTCTTTGAGTCTTCTTTCCAACGCCACCAACCGTGTGCTAATACAAGTTCGGAGTAAAAGGTTATGACCATTTTAGTTTTAACTGACAGTCTGGAAATTAGGTGCGAAATGACATGTGAGACGCACAACCTCATGTACGAATGGCACGTTCAAATGCACATTGGAGAAATTTTTCTAACTTTTTGGAAGCAAGTGCGAATCACATGCGACGCACAGATCTTCACGTGCGGTCGCATGTCGAATCGCACGTGGGCTGACGAGGACCTTTTTAAGTCGGTTTTAATCCATTTTTCTTCATTGTTTTACCATTCTTTCAGACCCAGAACGTATTTTCTCTCCTCATATCCTCCTCCTTCATCAAGGCCAGTCCTTCTCTAAGGATTTCAAATTTTCCAAATCAAATTCCGCCATCAAACTTCAAATTACTGATAGAAATCCTAACCCTTGACCATAGGATTTCAAGAAACGAATTCAAGAACTTCAAGAAGAGATTTCTTGATCATTCTTCATCCAAGTTAGGGTTCTTCAACTTTAGGCTCCAAACCCAAAGATTTCAACAAGGGTCTCACTTTAAGGTATGTGGGTATTCAGTAAGGGTTTAGTTCGCCCTTATGCCCAAAGTTTCAGATTTTCATATGATTTTTCAAGTTGTGAAACTAGGGTTCTTACCTAATCATGCTAAATTTTACATAATTCAGTCCTTATGGTTTCTACATGATTTATATCTTATTTTAGAAGATTTGCACCATGTTTTTAAGTAACTCATATGAACTTTTACAAGAACTTTAAGAAATGAAGAATTTAGCCTAGAATTATAGTATTTTCATGAGAATGAGTTTTCTTTAGAATTTGACCTAAGTAAATTTTCAAGCATGAAATTAGTCATTTTTCATTCTATAGGTTCTCTTCGAAACCTCTCATGAGTTAACTTCTCCTTCAGAGCTTAGCTTAGATTGTCAGCATTCAGTCTACATAAGTATGCATGATTTTCAATCCCAGTTATTTTAGTAAGAAAGAATTATGCATGATTTAGCGGGCTTCAGTTTACCTTCAGTATGTTTTACAAGAATATATTTTAAATATGGACTCAATATATGCCATAATTTGAACATAGTAGGTCTTGTGATTAGCATGGTATCAAGATATGCCATCAATGATTACGAACTCAGTAAGCTTCATGATTAGTATGACATCTAGATATGTCCACATGCTTTATGAATAGTTCTCAGTTATACAGTCTTTCAAAAATTATCTAGATTAATTAGGTTTTGATGTAGCATTCCAGAACTTCAGTTTTAAATGAGCTATCAGTATTCAGTTTGGGAGCAGTACTTAGCACCGAGTTGGACTAAGGCTCAGTTAGGCCTCAGAACCAGTGATCACACCAGCCATGCCTTTATACTCTAGCAAGGTATATTGGGTCCTATCGATGGGGCGTATACATCGGACTCCACATTTAGCTCATGTGGTTTATGTCGGTTAACAGACTCTCCCACAGAATTAGACTCAGTAGTTATGTACTAGGCCCTAAGTTCAATTTTACAGCTTTTAATCATATTTTTCAGAATATCCTTGCTTTTCAGATTTTATGCATATTATGTTTGGGCCTGAGTATTACAGATTCAACTTACAGTTTTAAACAGCTCATTAGTATTTTTAGCATGCTTAGTTATCTCATGGTCTACGTATCTCACAGTTTACAACTCAGAAACATTTTATACTCTTTAGTAAAAGAGCCCATGTTTTACAGCATTGACTTATGCATTCTCATATATCCATACTTAGTCCAGCTTTCACTTATGTTTCTAGTATATACATGTTTTCTCATATTTTCAAAGTTAGTGCATTATCTCACATGCTCAGTACATTCAAAGTACTGATCGCATACCTTTTTGTGTTGCATCCTTTTGATGATGTAGGTATTAGTGCTAGCTCCCAGGAACATGGTCAGACAGATCGCAGCTTCCAGTCAGCAAGGAATGAGTTCTTCTTTTTTGGGAACTCCAGTCAGTTAGTAGTTATAGTGGTTATTTCAATTGTTATACATTGATGAAAGATAGTTGGGGGTCATATCCTGGCTAACCATAGTCAGTGTTAGTAGAAGCTTCATAGACAGTCAGTTAGTTGTATCAGTTTTCAAATGTCTATATATTTTAGTTATAAAGTTTAGTTTATTACAGCACTCTTCAAGAGCTCAGCATATGTTTCACCTTCCGCATAATGTAATATTTTTTAGTTTATATATTTCTATTCAGTTGCTCATAAAGTATGCCAACATGAAGGGTTAACTTGGGGCAACTTGTGGTTCCAGGTCCCGTGTTACATCCAGGGTGTAGGCTTGGGGAGTGACACATTATTGATATGATTTGGAGGATTATAGCTACCAATTGGTACTTTGTTATTATTAATGGTTCAAGACATGGGCTCTTTCACTCTACTAGGGGCCTCAAGCAAGGTGACCCTTTGTCCCTAGCTCTTTTTATTCTAGGTGTTGAAGTATTATCTAGAATGATGAACAACCTTCACAATCATCACTTATACCATGGTTTTCATATGGATAAGAAAGCGCTTCAGATTAACCATCTCAGCTTTGCAGATGATGTGATTATTTTCTCCTTGGTTAAGGATATTTCTCTGAATCTTATTATGGGTGTCTTGTCTACTTATGAAGAAGTATCCGGCCAACTCATCAACAAAGATAAGAGTCACTTTATGGTTCAAGATAAAACTCTGCATGACACTATGGCTACTATCAAAAACATCACAGGTTTCACTCAGAAAGATAGTCCTATCACTTACTTAGGTTGTCCATTGTACATTGGAAGGCAAAGAGTGATATATTTTTCAGATATAGTGTCTAAAGTAGTGGCAAGGATAAGAGGTTGGCACGCTAAAATTCTTAGCTTTGGGGGAAGAACTACTCTTGTTAAATTTGTTCTACAATCTCTCCCGATTCATATACTTTTAGCCATCTCACCTCCCAAAACCACTCTCAAGCAAATCAAATGCCTTACTGCTGACTTCTTCTGGGGATGGGACAAAGAGAAAAGAAAATATCACTGGGCATCCTTGGAAACATTGAGCTTTCCTTATGATGAAGGGGGTATAGGAGTAATAATATTATCGGATATTTTCCTTTTTCTCCAATATAAGCAGTGGTGGACTTTCAGGACAAAAAATACTCTTTGGGGGCAATTTCATAAAGCTAAATATTGTCAAAGAGCTAACCCTGTTGCTAAACAAAATGGGACACGGGGCAGTCACTTATATGGAAACACATGTCAAAGAACAATATTATTGCTGAAACTCACATCCGGTGGATCATTCACTCGGGATCATGTTGCTTCTGGTGGGATGATTGGTTGGGAGTGGGTCCTATTGCTAGCTACATAAGAGATAATTCTAGACCCAACAACATCAAAGTCTCGGAGCTCTTTATAGATGGTCACTAGAATGAGGATTTAGTGAGGTGAATTGCACCTCCGCAACTGATCCATAAAATTCTTAACACTCAGTTGCAACTACAGGAATGGATTTTGAACCAGCGAGTGTGGAAACCTAATTCTAATGGACTATTTACGTGTTCCTCTGCCTGGAAAATTGTGAGACAGAGGAAAAATAAGACTATGACTAATGCTCTCACTTGGCATAAGCACATACCTTTTAAAGTTTCCTTTCTCTTATAGAGAGCACTTAGAGTCAAGCTACCAACAAATGAGAAAATCACTTCCTTTGGCTATGAGCTGACTGATTGTTTGTGTTGCTATAGACCTGGACTTGACACTGTTGAGCACATATTTATAGACGGGCATTTTGCTAGACATATCTAGAAGGGCTTCTCAGATTCCTTAGGAATTTATTTTTCTCATACGCCTCTAAGAAACCTTCTCATGAGTTGGTTGATCTCCAAACACAACAATGAGATTCATAAGCTTATTATTCATGCTACTCCAATCTTTATTTGTTGGAACCTTTGGAAAAATAGATGTGCTAGCAAGTCTGAAGGGAAGAATTCAAACTCTACTAGAGTTAAATTCTCTATTATGAAAGACATCTCCAATCTTCTCTATACGATTTTCCCTTATTCTTAATTTGCCTACTAACTGGACAGATTTGGTGCTCCTTGCCGAGAGGTGCAAACATGAGATTAGTGTGATGAGGGTCTGTTGGAGTAAAACTCCAGCCACCATTGTTAAGCTAAATACTGATGGAAGTGCACTAAATAATCCAGGAAACAGTAGAGTTGGGGGAATTCTTAGAGATCACTTGGGCAACTTCATCTATGCCTTTCCTACTCCTCTGGGAGTTGGTACTAACAACCAAGCTGAAATTCAAGGTGCCATTATTGGTCTCAATTGGTGTGTTCAACATGGCTACAGTAGAGTTATTTTGGATGTGGATTCTGAACTTCTCACCAAATGGCTCAACCACAATATTAAACCTCCTTGGAACTTACAAAAGGATCTGGAACCCTTCAAAATCTTAGCAACATTCTGGATGTGTTTCATTGCAAGCATACGTATAGAGAAGCTAATTATGTTGTGGATGTTTTATCCAAATATAGTCACTCCATTGATATCACCCATCAATTCTACAACCAGAAACACCTTCCAGAGGAAGCACAAGGTTATTTCACACTTGACAAGCTTGGAATGCCAAATTTTAGAAGAAGAAAGTCGAAGAGAATTAAAAAGCCTCCTTGAAGCACTTTGTTTTTTTGCCTTGGATCTTATTCAAAGATTTGTACAGGTGATTACTTGTACCTTTTGGTGTTACTAATCTTCTTCACATTATTTAATTCTTATTTAAGTTATAGATTTTTGAAGAAGTTCTTAGTTAGATTTGATTTTCTTCTTACTTTGTAAGAGGAGAGTCTCCCTTATTTATCGCTTTTCTAGATTCTTTGTTTTGAGAGGAGTCCTCTCATAGGTGCATAGTTTCTAGGTTTCCATTGTAGTACCAGAGATGAGTTGGTCGACCTTAGTAGGCTGGCCGACTTATGAACTACCATAGGATTGGAGGTAAGGTGTATGTCCCCCATCTTGTATTTTTTTTTGTATTATTTTATTTATGTTAAGGCCTAGGGGTGTTGCTTATCCCCTAACCCACCCAAGGGTCATTAAAATAATAATAAAAAAGTCATTTTAGTTGGCATGAAGAAATATGATCAAAAATATATTGATATTAACCAATCACTTTTTAGCAAAGAAAAAAAGAAAATAAAAATCTATTTGTTTGCATAGTGTAACACCCCAGAATTTAGAACAGCATTTAAAACCCAAAACTCAGAAAAATGCAGCAAAAATAAATTCATCTACAAGTCATCCCCACGGGTGTTGTGGACACGACGGTCCATCGGGGTTCCCGTGGGAAGAGCCCAGAGGCTCTGTCAGCCAACCTCAGCCAGACAAGCGTCCCCACGAGCATCGTGGATGCCATGGGCCATGGGAGCCATCGTGGGGATTCACCAGAGGATCAGACCAGCCTGGTCCATTCTGACGCTTGGGCCGATGGGCCATCGCAGGCCTGATGCCCGTCGAGTAGCCCGTCTGGTGAAGGATTTTTTGCATTTTTTTGTTTTAAGTAGGGGCATTTCGATCTTTTCCCAATTCTTTTAACTCTGACCCTAAGACATTTTAGGGGGTGATTAAAGGGGTTTTTACTTTTTTCCCTCATTACTCCTAACCTAAATCGACACTTAGCAAATTCTAAAAGAAAAGAAGTGTTTCCTCTCAAGAACAAGCAAGAGGGTTTTCTTCAAGTTTAGCCTCGAATCCAAAGGTTCATCTGTAGAATCTTCTTCCAGGGTATATGGGTATTCAATAAGGATTAATTCACCCTTATTCCCAAAACTCTCAGCTTTCTTTATAGTGTTTTTCCATGAAGTTAGAAACTAGAGTTCCTACCTAATTATGTAAATCCTTCTAGAATTTAGTCCTTATAATCCTCACATGATTTATATCCTGTTTTATATGAATTGCCTTATGTTTTGATGATTTGCATGAGTTTTCACCATGATTTGAGGAATAAAGAAATTAGCCCTAAATGTAGGATTTTTCTAAAGTATTATATTTCCTTCAAAATTCAACCTAGATTATTGGTATGAATTTTAAAAGCAGAATTTAGCCAATTTTTAGTCTATTACAATATTTCAGAAAAATAGAGATTTCAGACCAGCCTAGTCCTGACTTAGAAACTCAGGACTCCAGTTTTAAAACAAGTTATTAGTATTCAGTTTGGGAGTAGTTTTTAGCACCGAGTTGGATCAGGGTTTAGCGTACCCTTAAAGTCCTAGAACTACATGCCACCGTAGGTTATTTAGCCCCTCAGTTGGGCCTCAGAAATAGTGATCACATCAGCCATGCCTTTATACCCTGGCAAGGTATATTGGGTCCCCTCGATGGGGCATATACATCAGACTCTATATTTAGCTCACGTGGTTTATGCTGGTTAATAGACTCTCCCACAGTGTTAGTTTCAGTAAAGTGCATTAGGCCCTCAGTTATGTTTATTCCCAACTTCTTGTATGTTTTAGATTGTTCCTGCATTTAAGCTCTTTTATGCATGATTATCCATTTGGGCCTATGTACTACAGTTTAGTTCAATTTACAGCTTTCCAGTAATTTAGCATATTTACATATTCAGTCAGCTTTGCATATCCCTCATGCTCAGTACATTCAAAGTACTGACGCATACTGTATATGTTATATCCTATCATGATGCAGGTTCAGGTTCTCAGATTTAGCCTCGCAAGTAGTTTGTACCGGTGCCAGCGCAGCGACAGCCAGTGGTGAGTCCTCGTTATCCGAGGACATATTTTCATGCTTTTGAGTTAGTTAGTTGTTCTTGTTTTCAGTATTTAGAGTTATTTGGGAGCTTGTCCCAACAGTTCATCAGTATTAGAGGCTTTCATACATAGAGTCAGACTCCAGCTTATGTAGTTCAGAAGATTTTTAGACAGACTATCATTTCAGATATTTTTAGAATCATTATTCCTTTCCGTTATGATTTATTCAATATGCTTCTATTTGATTAGAATTATATTCAGTATGCTTGTGATATGCCAGTTTCAAGGTTTGCTTAGGGTCACTTGTGACCCTGGATCCCGTGTTACATCTAGGGGCTAGCCTCGGGGCGTGACAAACTTGGTATCATAGCATCAGGTTCAAGAGTCCTAGGGTGTTTGAAAGCCGCACTAGGTAGAGTATTTTTCATGGGTGTGAAGTGCGCCACACTTATGAGGGAGAGGCTATGAAGTGTTTTAAGAAAAACTTCACTTCTTTCATTATCTTTACTGTGCGATGAAGTTTAGTTCAGTCTCTCCTCTCTAATCCATTCATTATGCATTTCAGATCATGCCTCCTCGCAGAGCTAATGCCCACAATGCTAACGCTAATCCTCTGGCCCCGAACCATGAGGTTACAAATGTGGAATTATGTAATGCTATCTAGTTATTGGCTCAGACTATAGCCAATCAAGATAATTAGCAGACCCCAGCTCCTACAAACCAAAATAGTGGATCAGCTGTAGCCCAGGTTCGAGATTTCGTTTGTATGGATCCGCCAGAGTTTCTAGGGTCAAGGCTTGGTGAATACCCACAGAATTTCATTGATGAGATTAAGAAGATTCTTGAGGTAATGCAAGTGACTGGTGTGGATAGTGTTGAGTTAGGATCCTATCAACTCAAGGATGGGCTCATATTTGGTTCACTCAGTGGAAAGACAACAGGGGTGTAAATGCAGCTCTTGCGACATAGATTGTTTTACTGGAGATTTTCTGGACAGGTTCTTCACGAGAGAGTTGAGAGAGGCGAAGGACCAAGAGTTTATGAATCTCAGTCATGGATTGATATTGGTCCAAGAGTATGGGTTGAAGTTCACTCAGCTTTCTAGGTATGCCCCACCTATGGTGGTCGATCCAAGGGCACAAATAGGCAAGTTCTTGTAAGGGGTATCCAATTTGGTAAAAATGGAGTGCAGGAATGCTATGTTATTAGGGGATATGGATATATCTAGACTGATGACCCATGCTCAGCAGGTTGAGGAGGATAAGCTTAAGGAGATGGCTAGGGATAACAAAAAAGTCTAGGACAGGCAACTATGAATATTCTCAGCAGAGTTCGGGTGGTGGAAATCGCTCATAGTTTCAGTAGAGGTCTTCAGCCCCAGCACCTTCATTGGCTAGTGCTACATCTCCCAGACCTCGATAGGACCAGAAAAAGAGAGCAATAGGATCTAAGTCACAAGGCAATGTTCCAGGTAACCGTACTTTTCCAACCTGCTCCAAGTGTGGTAAGAATCATCCAGGTGAGTGTTTGGCTGGCAGAGAAGGGTTTTTTGGGTGTGGTCAGCTCAACCATAGGTCGAAGGAGTGCCTTTCTTCCAGGCAAGGACAAGGAGGTAACAGAGCTCAGTCTACCAGTTCAGCAGCTCTAGCAGGTCGCACAGCTCAGCAGAGTACTACTTCCGGCATAGGTGGCGGTCAGCGTCAGAAGTGTCTGTATGTCATGTCTTCACGCCAAGATCAAGAGGGTTTAGCAGATGTAGTCATTGGTATGTTATCAGTCTTCTCTCTTGATGTTTATTCCTTGTTAGACCCAGGGGCTTCCCTATCTTTTGTAACCCCGTATGTTGCATGTAAATTCGAAGTCAGTCCTGAAAAACTCTTAGAGCCCATCCCAGTCTCTACTCCAGTTGGTGAGTCAGTCCTAGCTAAGAGGGTGTATAGATATTTCTTAGTTTCAGTACTTCATAAAGTCACCTCAGCAGATTTAGTAGAGTTAGACATGACCGACTTTGATGTCATTCTTGGCATGAATTAGCTATATGTCTGTTATGCCTCAGTCGACTGCAGAACCAGAGTTGTAAAATTCCAATTTCCAAATGAACCCATCATAGAGTGGCAGGGTAGTCCTCCTTCATCAAAAGGTCGCTTTATATCCTACCTCAAAGCTAGGAAGATGATCTCAAAGAGTTACATCTACCATATAGTCCAGGTTAAGGATTTCGAGTCTGAAACCCCACCTCTCTCATCAGTTCTGGTAGTCAGTGAATTTCATGAGGTGTTTCCTTAAGATCTTCTTAGAGTCCCTCCTGAGTGGGAGATCAACTTTGGGATATACCTTCTACCAGATACACAACCCATATTTATTCCTCTTTACATAATAGCTCTAGCTGAGCTTAAAGAGTTGAAAGAATAGCTCAAGGACCTCCTAGATAAAGGTTTCATCAGACCCAGCATCTCTCTATGGGGTGCCCTAGTTCTTTTCATGCGTAAGAAAGATGGTTCCCTTAGGATGTGCATAAACTATCGTCAGTTAAACAAAGTCACAATCAAGAATAAGTATCCCATTACCAGGATTGATGACTTGTTCGATCAGCTTCAGGGTTCCAGCTATTTCTCGAAGATCGACCTCAGATCCAGTTACCATCAGCTCAGAGTCAGAGAGTGTGACATTCCGAAGATAGCCTTCAGAACTCGGTATGGTCACTATGAATTTGTGCTTATGTCTTTTGGACTATCGAATTCTCCTACAGCTTTTATGGACTTGATGAATAGGGTGTTCAAGCAGTATTTGGATATGTTCATCATTGTCTTTATAGATGATATTCTAGTCTATTCACGGAGTGAGGTGGAGCACGCAAATCATTTAAGAGTGGTGTTGCAGACTCTCAAGGATCGTCAGTTATTTGCCAAATTCAGTAAGTGTGAGTTTTGGTTATAGTCAGTTGCATTTCTGGGTCATGTAGTATCTAAGGAGGCTATTCGAGTGGATTCTCAGAAGATAGAGGCTATAAAGAATTGGCCTAGACCTACTTCTCCAACAGACATTAGGAGCTTTTTGGGTCTGGCTGGTTACCATAGGAGGTTTGTTGAGGGGGTTTTATCCATAGCTTCTCCATTGACTAGGTTGACTCAAAAAAAGGTTAAGTTCCAGTGGTCAGATGAATGCGAAAGAAACTTCCAAGAGTTGAAAACTAGGTTGACCACAACCCCAGTTTTGACTCTACCAGAAGGTTCAGATGGCTTCGTAGTATATTGTGATACATCCAGAGTTGGCTTAGGTTGTGTTCTGATGTAGCATGGTAAGGTCATCGCTTATGTCTCTAGACAACTTAAGGTTAATGATAAGAATTACCCGACTCACGATCTTGAGTTAGCAGTGGTGGTCTTTACCTTGAAGATTTGGAGACATTACTTGTATGGTGTCCATATGGATGTGTTTACTGACCATAAGAGCCTTCAGTATGTGTTCACGCAGAAGGAGTTGAATCTTCATCAGAGAAGGTGGTTAGAGCTCCTTAAGGACTATGACATTTGTTGCCCAAATCTCATCCAACCGTTTGTTAAAATCTCTTTCATAACACTAATCTGTCCGTGCATATTCACAAATAGAGCAATGGCTCACCGTATAGAGGCATCAACTATGGATTGGAATTGCTCAATAAAATATTTTAGTTGCTTCTCTAGCTGAAGCATTTTATGGATTTTGTTAGCGAAATTCACTGGATGGAAGGTGTATTTGGAGGTCGGCTCTGGGAGTGGGGGTGTAGAAACAGTGTATGTGGAATGAGCCCTAGCGGTGTCAGGTATAGAGATGTTAACCACGCAAGAAGTCAACAATACACTACTATGAGGGTGCCTTGAAGTAACAGCAGCCTCTTCTCTTACTGAAGCAGTCTCCTCATTCAGGCTACCCTGTGGTGTAGGCAAGGCAGTAATAAATGTCACAACTTCTGGAGGCAATACGAATGCATTATTTATGGTGGTTGGCTCAGCTGAGCCTGAAGTGGATTTCTTTCTATGCAGAAGTGACTTGTTCTCATATTTTGACTGCTCTAAATGATTAGTATTTGTGGCCTAGACACTACGGTCAATACCCAAATACCGCAGAACTCCTGCCTCATGACATAGTTCAGTGATCAGACAGGGAAAATGGTATGAAGAGCCAATTTTTGTGACCATGTCCCTTATCTCTTCAGCAATAATCTTACCAATGTTGAGCTTGTATTTGGACATCATACTTGCAACTAGAATTGCTTTGTTGGTCATCAATTTATTGTCGCCCCCAGTCGGCATGAGCTGGAGATGAACAACTGTACATAAAAACTTGGCATCAAAGCTCACGGTGATTTGACAAGTTTGGGCTTTTGCTGATGGAGCCTTGTTGGTACCCCACCCTCAGTTAGCACCTTTGCCAGCCACTTCAATCGCTCTTCCTCACTATTATACCTGTAATCATACAATGTGGTGTCAGATGTCTCTACATACTGAGGCCCACATATGAATCGATTGATCATTCAGCCGAGATGTCAACAAAAGCTCCTCTAATAGGTACGCTCTCAAGAGCGGGAATATCTTTGGATTTCTGACCCTTTTTGCATCGACTTTCATGCAGGGCTTGATAGTTGGCATAGAATTTTTGCACTATAGTAGTCTGATAATCTGGAAGCGGCTTGTAATGGCGTCTTAAGGAATTCTTTAAGCTCAGATTAATTTATTTGCCATTATTTCGCAATGGGGTATTTTATGTGCCCCTTTCTCATCAATTCTAGACCATACTCGTAGATTTCCTTGGCCCCTTTAATGCTCCACCTAGGCCATTCTTGGAGGCCCTGATCCTTGGAGGTGATCACAAGAGTGGTTCCGGGTGCTTTGAGAGTAGGTGGAGTTTTCTCTTTCTAAGGTGTGGTACTTTCTGTATCCGACTTGGATCCGGACTCTGCATCTTTACCAAGATCCAAAACCAGTGCCCTTATCGGATCCGGACTCTGTGTCTTTCCCACTTAAGACCAGGATGGTTGTGTCTTGGCCACCCTATTTAGGTGACTCCGCCTTATCACCCTCATCTTCTGAACTGGCAGAGCCGGATGATGACTCATCCCCCTCTTCAGTCTGGGGGAAGTGTGCTCGGACTCTTGATCCTTGTCTGGTGATGTACCTTCCCCCTCTTCAAACTGGGGGAAGGTGGTAGAACTAGCTTCTTCTTCGGATGAGAGGGATTTCTTTAGGCTCACTCCTCTCGCCCTCAGATGTAGATGGTTGATTTGTTAGGCGAGACTTAATGGATTTTTGTTTAGCTTTTCAGGGACTCCCTCATCGTAGTAGAGTAACTTGAGCCATAAGTACCTGCGGGTGAGCAATATTAGTACAACTAAACTAGGAAAAGAAAAACAAAAGGATAGAAAAAAATTCAGATTTTAGCCTCCCAGGGGCGTGGAAGGTCTGAAGGCTCATCAGGTTAGCCGTCAGAATGACACAGACAGATAAGAAAGCACTTATGTCCTCCCACAATAGAATGCCATGGGTGTGGGAGGTGTGATGGCCCATCGGGTTTGGCCGTTGGAATGAGACAGTGGACAAATAGCCTTGCCTCTCTTTCCTACATCCAAATCCCACAGGCCTGGGAGACCGAATGGTTGGATTTGGCCATCGGGAGAGGGCAGTGGTTAATTAGCCTTACGATCCCTTCCAACATTCAAATCCCACAGTCGTGGGGGCTCTCATGGCCCATCAGATGTGGGAGTGGGATCAAGTCAGCACTATTTTTCATAATTTTCACAAGTCCTATCCCAATGAACAACCCACAACATTCATCTGAACCCCACACAAGTATCAATATAGACAATTTGAACAATTCTCCTAACCCTAGTTCCTACCACACAACAACAAACATACACAAAACTAAGCATCGTACACTTCTAAGATTCTTTACTATGAACTTAATGTACTTTATACACACATATGAACCCATATACTCAATTATTCAACAAATAATTATAAACCTTGGAGTGAGATTGAACTTACTCTGTATTTGCAAAAAATCTTGAAGATAGAACTTGATGAGTGTGTGAGTTGTTGCAATTGTTGTCGTATGTGTGGAAATCTTAAGGAGTGATCGATTATAGTGGGGAAGAGGGTGAGGATTAGTAGGAGTGATGAAAGGAGAGATTTAAGGGAGTGTATTGGTTGATTATCTAGAGACCCAATTGAAATGGGTCTTAATTTTTGAACAAACAGCACATTAAAGGGGAAACGAGAGATTATAGTGGGGAAGAGGGTGAGGATTAGTAGGAGAGATTTAAGGGAGTGTATTGGTTGATTATGCAGAGACCCAATTGAAATGGGTCTTAATTTTTAAACAAACTGCATATTAAAGGGGAAAGGAGCGTCGGGTCAGACTCGGGTCGGATCACAAAAAAATTTCTATTAGAAATAATCTAGACCACAGTCGATCGTGATGGCCCATGGGACAAGCAATGGCCTATCCCATTGTCTACTTACCTGGACGTCAGCAAGTTTATTATCACAGCCGTTAGAGCTATGATGGCCTGTCCATCGGCCTGTGCGAATGAACCAGTGAGTATTTTGAATAATCTAGGACCGACGATGGGTACGATGGCCCGTATGATGTGCAACGGCCCATGGTACCTCATCATTGGTTTATTCCAAAGCTTATTTCCTTTGTTTTCTTTTGCATAGACAATTCCCATGGGACGTGGGACCTGCAATGTCCCATTAAAAACGCCTGTGGGACCTTCTTTTTTGAAATTTCTCCCTTTGTTAGTTTATCAGATCCTGCACACTTAAGCAAATGTTAACCATGGGTTGCCTCCCATGCAGCACCTAATTTAATCTCACGGAATGATGCAGGTCACTTGACAACTCAGACTTCATCAAGCTTTCCTCATTGGTTGCCTCCCATGTAGCGCCTGATTTGACGTTGTGGCATGACGCGGGTTCCTTGGTTACTCAGACTTCACTAAGGTCCCTAACTGCAACCACTTTAATTTCTTCAGCATTTCCCAAGTAGGCTTTCACACGCTAACCATTTACCTTGAACCATTTTCCTTCACGGTTCGTAAGATATATTTCACCGTATGGGGACACTTGCACCACTCAAAATGGTCTCATCCACTTAGACTTCAGCTTGCCAAGAAACAAGCAAAGTTTTGAGTTGAAAAGGATAATGAAATTGCCCAGTTTAAAGTCTCTCTTTTCAATCTTTCGGTCATGGTACATATTCATCTTCTCCTTGTATAGTGCTGAACTTTCATAAGAGTTGAGATGGAACTCATCCAATTTATTTAACCAACCAAGTCACTGTAGGATACGACACACCAGTCCAAATTTAGCTTTTTGAGTGACCATATAGCCTTGTGCTCAAACTCTACCAGAATATGACAGGCCTTTCCAAACACAAGATAATATGGCGACATACCAATTGGGGTCTTGTACGCAGTCCTGTATGCCCAGAAAGCATCATCAAGCTTCCTAGACCAATCAGTTTTCTATATGCATTTACCATCTTTGCAAGGAGTGCCTTTATCTCGTGATTAGAGACCTCTACTTTCCCACTCGCCTGTGGATGGTAAGGAGTTTCCACATTATGCCTTACCCCATATTTCTCAAGTAGAGCCCAGAATGGCCTATTGCAAAAATGAGAGCCTTCATCACTGATAATTGCCCGCGATGTACCAAATCTAGAGAAGATATTCCACTTCAAGAATATTGTGACATTCTTGCCTTTATTATTGGGAAGCGCAACCGCCTCCATCCATTTAGACACATATTCAATAGCAACCAATATGTACTTCATCCTATTCGAACTCACACAAGGTCCCATGAAGTCAATGCCCCACACATCAAATAGTTCAATCACAAGAATGGGGGTGAGAGCAAGCTCATGCTTTCTTGATATACCCCCTTCCTTTTGACATTGATTGTAGGCCTTCACATACTCGTTAGCATCCTTATGGAGGGTAGGCCAATAGTAACCGCATTGCAGGATTTTGTGGGTTGTCTGGATGCCACTATGATATCCCCTAATAGGGGATGAATGGCATGTGTCGAGTATATCTTTCATCTCCGCCTCAGATATGCATCTATGAATCATGGTGTCACCATATATACGGAACAAATAAGGCTCCTCCCAGAAGAACTTATTCACTTCAGACATGAACTATCTTCTCTGATGGACGGATAGATCAAGAGGCACCACATCACTTGCCAAGTAGTTAGCAAAGCCTGTATACCATGGAACTAAATCTTGGGAAGCAGCCAATACTGCTCATCTGGGAAAGCATCATCAATCTCAAACTCATCTTTCACCTTCAGCATCACCTCTTTCTCCGGTCTATATAAGTGATCAGCTACCTGATTCTCAGTACCCTTCTGATCCTTGACTTTAAAGTCGAACTCTTCCAACAGAAGGACCCACTGAATTAACCTAGGTTTAACATCCTTCTTAGCCATGAGGTACCTAAGAGTTGTATGGTCAGTGTGCACAATCACCTTGGTTCCAATCAAATAAGATGTAAATTTTTTAAATGCAAAGACCACAGCTAGAAGCTCTTGTTCTGTACAGTGTAATTCTTTTGAGAGACATTCAGTGCTTTGCTAGCATAGTATATAGGATGGAGGATCTTGTCACGTCTCTGGGCTAGGACTGCTTCTAGCATTACTCCACTAGCATCACACATGACCTTGAATGGATGGGACCAGTCAGGTGCAACAATAATGAGGGCAGAGATCAACTTTAGTTTTAATGATTCAAATGCCTTCAAACATACATCATCAAAAACAAACTTCACATCCTTCTCCAACAATTTGCACAAGGGATGTGCAATTTTTGAGAAGTTTGTTATGAACCTACGATAGAAACCAACATGCCCCAAAAAGCTTTGAATACCCTTCACTGAAATTGGAGGAGGCAACTTTTCAATCACCTCAATCTTTGCCTTGTGAACCTCAATACCTTTCTTTGAAATCCGATGGCCTAGCACGATACCCTCTTTCACCATGAAGTGACACTTCTCCCAGTTCAACACTAAGTTGCATTCTTCACATCTTTGAAGCACACGACTCAAATAGGCCAAATAATCATCAAACGAATCACCCACAACAGAGAAGTCATCCATGAACACCTCAATAATGTCATCCACCATGTCTGAGAAAATTGACATCATACATCGCTGAAAGGTCACTGGTGCATTACACAACCCGAATGGCATCCTCTTGAACGTGAACGTCCCATATGGATAGGTGAAAGTAGTCTTCTCTTGGTCTTCAAGAGGAATCAAAATCTAATTATATCTTGAATAACCATCAAGAAAACAATACCATCCTCTACCAGCAAGATAGTCTAACATCTGTTCCATAAACGGCGACAAAAAATGGTTTTTTTGTCCAAGCATTCAGCTTCCAATAGTCCATCCATACATGCCAGCCTGTGACTAGCCTCATAGGAATCAATTCGTTCTTAGCATTTGGAATCACAGTGATTCCACTCTTCTTAGGCACACACTGAACAGGTCTCACACACTTGTTGTCCGCAATTGGATAAACCACGTTTGTATCCAACAACTTAATGATCTGCTTTTTGACAACTTCCTGCATAGGCTAATTTTACCTAAGCTGATGCTCAATACTTGGGATACAATTTGGCTCAAGCTAGATTTTTTGCATGCATATACCTGGTGGAATTCCAGTAATGTCAGCAATGGACCAACCAATGGCCCTTTTGAACTTTCTCAAAACAGATACAACAGCTTCAACTTGCCCTTTACCTAGATCTGCAGGAATAATGACAGGCAAAGTATTGTTGTCTCCCAAGAAGACATATCACAAGTGCGATGGAAAATCCTTGATCTCCCAGACTGGAGGCTACTCAATAGATGTTCTAGCTAGCAAAGTTTCTCGTTTCTTCAAGTCCAGATCAAGCTTCTTCGGGGAATATGAGTAAGACCCCATACCAGCAAGTTCTTCCACCATGTCATCATATTTAGCAATATATTCCCCATCAAAATTCATGATCACGGCTGCAAGTTCTTCAACACTAAGTCACTCCTTAATCATCACTGACAGCTGCTCTTTATTAATAACATCAATAATTGAGACTACAGGTACGTCATCATGTTGCTTCATTGACTAGTATAGGTTGAATATTACTTCATCATCATTTAGTCTAAACTTCATCCGTCTTGTTTCCAAGTCAACTAAAGTATGCATAGTGGCAAGGAATGGTCATCCCAAGATGATGGAAACCTCATAATCTACCTCACAATCTAGAATCACAAACTCTGCCAGTAAGATAAAAAAGCTTCACCTTTACAAGCATATCATATAGAATCTTTTACTGGCCTCTTCACGGTGGCGATCTGCCATAAGAAGTTGCATTGTCATCCTGACCTCTTCACGGTGCGATCTTCCATAAGAATCTGTATTATCATCAGTTTGCAAGCTCCCAAGCCCAACTATTTGAACACTACTAATGGCATGAGATTGATGCTCGCACCCAAATAACATAATGCTTTGGCAAAGTAGAATGCTCCTATGGTGAATGGAATAGTGAATACTCTAGGATCCTCTCTCTTCTTCATAAGAAAATGGGAGGCAATTGCACTATAATAGTGCAAATTATTGACAGGCTCAAAACTCACGGTTCTCTTCTTTGTCACCAGATCCTTCATAAACTTCACGTATACAGGCATCTGTTCCAGTGCTTCTACCAATGGAATATTCACCAATAACTGCTTTAACATGGAGATAAATTTTTTATACTTTCTTTCTTCGTCCTTCTTGACTAGTCTCTATGGGAAAGGAGGAGGAGGTCATGGCATAGGCTTTAGATCTTGAGGGACCTCCTCTTCCTTCCCTTTGGTAGCAATCAATTTCTTCTCATTTTAGTTCTTATAATCACGCTTTTCTTCCGACTCAACTACATCTTATGTTTCCTCTTTCTCAGGCTCTATAGGTTCATCAACAACTATAGGGGCAGAAGGATCAATAGTCTGCTTTCCACTTTGAGTAGGCTTTGCTATGCAATGCCCATCATTTTTTGGATTCTGGATTGCATTGCCAAGAAGTGTAACCTTCTGGCATTGATTCAAGGTTGTAGACATTTGACCCAACTGCTGCTCAATTTGCTTGATAGCGGTGGCATGTGACTCTACTTTATGATTCATGCCTGAGATGTCAGTACAAATTTCCTGTAGGTTATCATCATTTGTCTCTACCTTCTTTAGCACCCTAACCATTATGTCTTCTATTTTCAATAATCTAAGGGCCCTTCACAAGTTCTAGGAGGAACATATAGACCATTTCTATCCTTTTTGTAGCCATCCTTCTTGTTCCAGTCACCATCTCTATCTTTACCCCTGCTCTTGTCTCTATACCCAGATTAGTTGTAGTTGTTGTCTCTATCTCTGTCTCTATTCTGACCTTGATTTTCTTTACCCTGCCAAGTGTCCTGGTTGGACCCTTGGTCATTATCCCGAAAACCCACCACCTGATTATTTAGAAAGTTAGTCTCTTCATCAAATGTAGACTCATCATGCCTTGGTTCTTTACCCTATGATCCCACTGGGTTCACCTTCTCAGCTCCGTTATTAATGACATGTTTCACAACCAACTCAATGCTCATCTTTATCCTACCACCTTTTGACTAAGATCCTATAATTGTTGTTGGTCTATGGACTTTCCAACAGCATAAGTTCTGACTGGAACTTCAGTCTCTCTCGTATGTCAAGCCCTGTTTGTCTTGGTGACTCTATCTAGAATCTTGGATGTGGCTGCATAAGTGTTATCCATGAATGTATCTCCAGTGACTAGTCAGCTATCGCCTTGGTGTTTGAATTCAGTGCCCTGTAGAATATCTCTATTAAAGTCTCACTTGGAATCATGTGATTCGGCACCTGTTTTAGCTTCCTATTGAACCTAAGCCATGTCTCATAGAGTGTTTTGGTGTTCAACTGCTTGAAATTGTAGATCTCTTGTTTGAGCTTCAATATCTTTGATAGAGGAAAAAACCTCTCCAAGAATCGACTTTTCAATTCTCTCCATGTGCTGATCGAATTATCAGGAAGTTTGGCCAGCCAAAGTGTTGCTTCTCCAGTCAAAGAGAAGGGGAATAGCGGGAATCTGATAGCACTCTGACATACCCCTAGCAGCTTATAAGTCTTGAAAATCCCTACGAAGTTCAACAAGTGCAAATTTGCATCATCAGTGGGTTTGCCAGCAAATAATCCCTTTAGGTTCAGCAACTAGATAATGGTACTTATAATATCAAACTTTGCACCAGCTGGCAGCGGTGGCAGCACTATAGCACCCGTTGTTCCTCCATCATCAAGATCAGCATCCTCATCATCAAGATCAAAATGAGGGATATATCAGGGTTGATATTGATGGTGACCCCTATTCCCTTACTGTCTAGATGGATCTTGGATAATGTTATGTCGGGCTTCCTCTTCCCTTGCATCTTGGGCATCTAGTGCAGCCTGATAGGTAGTCTCTTGCCTTGCTTGCTTAGCTTCAGCATTTTGGTAAGCTAGCTCATCTGTGGCTTGAGCTGCCTGTGCATCTCGTATCCTTTGTTGTTCTTTGGCCAACACCCTGGTGGTGGCCTACTCTGGTGTCTCAGCAATCTCGTCCTTAACCATGTTTCTCAGACTGCACTGTAATTCAAGATCAAGGGGAATGAGGAGAGTTCATGACTCCGCGTACTTGGCATGCACAAGTGTGCAACCTAAGAAACAAAATAAAAACAATAGAAAAAGTAAATCAGGAAATAAGGACTAACAGCCAAATAAACACAATTGCTCTTAATCTTAAACCGTATTCCTCGGCAAAGGCACCAAAATTTGATACGTCCAAATTACATCTCCAAAAAAAATATAAAGCAATCACTTTTCAAATATAGAACCTAACCAAGGATAGGGTTGATCCCACAGGGAATATGGTTAGACCTAGGTCAATTGTGTGTATTTGCGCTCTTAGACATCTTATTTCCCCAATGGGGGGAATTTAATGTAACAAGTAATGTTTGTAAAAGAGAGTTTAACAAGTAATAGAGTATCAGTTTCAATTATCATTAATCAGTGAGAGAAGTGACTAGGGTAGTGTTCCCCATGAGTTCATAATGCAGTGCAGCATTGTACCAGCAATCTAGTCTAGTGCTTTGAATGCAAGATCAGTAAGTTAAGTTCAACTAAACAGATGGCTACCAAAATAGAAGAATGTCACTATGCAAGTTGGTCAGTCTACGGGTGTTTGCTTTACTAACCCTTACCAATGATCCCAAATTATCTATCCCTAGGCAAGTTCAAGCTAATTAGATGAGGTTTGGTAGCCTCAAATCTCCATTGTGTAATTCCTTTTCCCATTTTTTACCCCTTTGGTCAAGCAAGTAGGAATAAGGAAAGTTCTAATATTTTCAATCATTAAAAAGCAATCAAAGCTAAGGGAAGAACAATACATGCATGAACACTGTTCTAGAATTACTAAGTACTCTGCCTACTTTGTTAATCCATCATGTTTCCCACAACTCTAGTTGTGGATTTAGCTATTCATGGTTGTAAGAAAATAATTAAATTCACATGAAGAAATCATAATTATAACTTACAATAAAAAGTAATGAAATCCAGAATCTTGAATTCTCAAGAACACTTCAATAACCAAGAATCAATGATTGAATTATCAAAAGTATGTAAGAGTAATGTCAACAATATGTTCTAATATCCCAAAAAATGAGTCATAATAAAATAAAACCCTAGGGAAGGTATTTATAGACAAAAAAGACAAAATCCTACAAGTACTGGAAGAGTTGGTTGCGTCAATTCTGATAAGCTAATTCCATGGGCCATCGTGGCTACCACGGCCCATCATAGATAGTCGTATGGATTTCCTCTTGTGCCTCAAGATTTCTTCCAAGTTCTCATCGGTAGGGCAGATGGGCCGTTGCGGTTCCCATGGCCCGTCGGAGTCCATCATCGGGTAAAATCTTTTTACTCCAACAAGCTCTGGTTCATTCTGATGGCCGACTGCGATATCCCATGGCAAGTCCCAGGGACCATCGTGGATGGGTGTCATGTACTTGATATTGCTATTATTTCACTGGAATGATCCCACGGCCAAGTGTGATGTCCCGTGGTGTCTCTGATGGCCGTCCCCTTTGACCATGTGGTGAATTTTGCCTTGTCAGCTTCACTGCCTTGTTCCCAAGCCCTCTTCCCACGGGCCATGGTGGATCTCACGCCCGTGGGATATCACTTTCAGCCTAGAAACAGCACTTTTCATGTCTTTTATGTTCCCAACTCTTTTTCCCTGCACAAGTAGCAAATGGGTATCATATCTAACAAAATATACCTAAGAACTCCTAAAATCCCTAGCTTTAAGTGTCAAAAGTGTCGCGAAATCCTAGCACATCACTGCCTCTAAATCCGCGGGCAGCTCTAACCCATATGCCATATTGCCAATTTGCCTCAAAATTATTTAAGGACTAACGGGCTGAGCTTCCCCTTCTTACAAAATCTCATCACACTTTTCATGGGTGAAACTTTCAAAAACACTAAGTCATCAACTGCAAACTCAAGACCCTTTTTCCTCACATTTGCATAAGATTTCTGATGACTCTGAGCAGTCTTCAAACTTTCCCTAATCAGTTGAACTTTCTCCATGGTCTCATAAATTGAATCTGGCCAAATCAATGTAACTTTACCTACCTCAAACTAGCCAATAGGAGATCTACATTTTCACCCATAAAGTGCCTCATAAGGAGCCATCTGATGCTAGAATGAAAATTGTTATTATAAGCAAATCCAATGAGAGGCAAATGATCATCCCAATTATCCTTGAAATTGATCACACAAGCCCTTAAGATATCCTCTAAGGTATGAATAGTACATTCTGCCTAGCCATCTGTCTGCAAATGAAATGTTCTGCTGAGATCTACTCGGGTACCAAAGCCTTTTTGAAAAGATTTCCAAAATTAAGATGTAAACTGAGTACCCCTATCTGAGATGATAGACAAGAGAACTCCATACAATCTAACCAACTCATAGATGTAAAGTCTAGCATACTCCTCTATTGAATCTGTAGTTTTGACATGCAAAAAGTGGGCTGATTTAGTCATCTTGTCTACTATCACCCAAATAGAATTGTGTTGCCGTCATGTGCGAGGTATACCTGTGACCAAGTCTATAATAATTACTTCCCACTTCTAAGTAGTAATACTGATCTCCTGAGTCATACCTTCGGTCTCTGATGTTCTACCTTCACCTGCTGGCAGTTCGGACACTTAGTCACATAATCGGTGATGTCCATCTTCATGCCATTCCACCAATAGACTTCCCATAGGTCACGGTATATCTTGGTGGTGCCTGGATGGATAGAGTACCAAGAGATGTGAGCCTCTGTCAAAATCTGTTGCCTCAACCCATCTACATCTAGAACACATAACCAACCATAATAACAAAGCACATTATCTCCCCCATGGGAGAAAACCTCTACTCTCTGTTGGTGGACAACACCCTTCAGCTGATGCAAGATAGGATCACTGTCCTGCTTCTCCTTCACTTCAACCACTAATGAAGATTCCAACCCATTCAAAACTATAATACGACCATCAGCTGAATCTGTAAGGCGAACCCCTAGATGAGAAAGTCTATGAACATCCTTAACCAACTCCTTCTTTCTTTCTTCAACATGTGACACGCTACCCATGAACAACCTGCTAAGAGCATCGGCACTACATTAGCCTTACCCAGATGTTAAAGCACACTCATGTCGTAATTCTTAAGAAACTCAAGCCATCTTCTCTATCAAAGATTCAACTCTTTCTGCGTGAATAGATATTGTAGGCTCTTATGATCAGTGAACACATCCACGTGGATTCCATACAAGTGTATCTCCAAATTTTCAAGGAAAAAACCACTGTTGCTAGCTCAAGATCATGAGTCAGATAGTTCTTCTCATGAACCTTAAGTTGTCTAGAAGCATAGGTAATGACCTTGCCATGTTGCATTGAAACACAACCAAGACCAACTCTAGATGCATCACAGTAAACTACAAAGCCATCCGAGCCCTATGGAAAAGTCAAAACTGGAGCTATAGTCAATCTAGTATTTAGTTCCTGAAAATTCCTTTCATAATCATCAGGCTACTAGAACTTAACCTTTTTCTAAGTCAATCTGGTCAATGGGGAAGCAATAGATGAAAGCCCCTCAAAAAACCTCATATAGTACCTAGAAAAATCTAAAAAGCTCCTAGTATCTGACAGAGAGGTGGGTTTAGACCAGTCCTTTATCGCCTCTATTTTCTACGAATCTAATTAAATCCCCTCACTGGACATAACATGACCCAGAAATGTAACTGACTTCAACCAAAACTCACACTTACTAAACTTAGCAAATAACTGGTTGTCCTTGAGAGTCTGTAACACAATCCTCAAATGTTCTGCATGCTCCTCTTCACTTCGAGAATAGACAAGAATGTCATCTATAAATACAATGATGAACTTATCCAAGTACTATTTGAGTACCCTATTTATAAAGTCCATAAAAGCTGCAGGAGCATTTGTTATCTCAAAATACATAACCACAAATTCATAGTGACCATACAGAGTTCTGAAGGCTATTTTCAAAATGTCACATTCTCTAACTCTGGGTTGATGACAACCCAACTTGAGATCAATCTTGAAAAACTAATTGTCACCCTAAAGCTGGTCAAACAGGTCATCAATCCTAGGGATGGGATATATATTATTGATTGTGACCTTGTTCAAATGATGGTAGTCGATACACATTCTGAGAGAACCATCTTTCTTTTGCATGAAAAGGACTGGAGCACCCCACGGGGAAATACTAGGTTTAATGAAGTCTTTATCTAGGAGGTATTTTAACTGATCTTTCAATTTCTTAAGCTCTGTTAGAGCCATTTTGTAAGGAGGAATAGATATGGGCTATGAATTTGGAAGAAGGTCTATCCCAAATTCAATCCCCTACTCAGGAGAAACTTCGGGCATATCCTCATGAAACACTTTAGGGAACTCACTGACTACTGAAACTGACTGGAGAGATAGGGTCTCATACTCAGCATCTTGAACCCAAACTATATGATAAATGCACCCTTTAGAGATCATCTTCCTAGCCTTAAGGTAATATATGAAATGACCTATTGGCGTTGAAGGACTACCCTGTCACTCTAAGATAGGCTCATTTAGAAACTAAAACTTTACGACTCTAGTTCTGTAGTCAACTGAGGTATAACATGCATATAGCCAATCCATGCCAAAAATGATATCAAAATTGATCATATCTAATTCTACTAGATCAGCTGAGGTGACACTACGGAGGCCTGAGACTGCTCAATTTCTATACACCCACTTTTCTATGACTGATTCACCAATTGGAGTGCACAATAAAAAGGGGTTCTAGAAGATGTTCAGGACCGACTCCAAATTTATATACAACATAAGGGGTCACAAAAGACAATGAAGCCCTAGAGTCTAATAAAGCATACACATCATGAGGAAAGACTTGCAACATACCAATAACTACATCTAGGGAACTCTCTTGATACTGGCGAGATGACATAGCATAGAGGCAATTTTGGCATTAACCACCGCCTGCATCGAAAGTAGTACCCTGCTAAACTATGCAACCTGATAGAGCTGCTAAAGAAGTAGACTGAGCTCGGCCACCTCCATTTCCCTTCCTGGTAGAAAGGCACTCTCTCAACTAGTAACCTAGCTGACCACATCCAAAACACCCCTCTTTTCCATAAAGGCACTCTCCAGGATGATTCTTTCCATACTTGTTGCAAAAGAAGTAGAAGGTCCCCTTTGCAAAACTTCCTTGAGAACGAGAGCATGATG
This sequence comes from Jaltomata sinuosa, assembly GCA_003996215.1. Taxonomy (NCBI): domain Eukaryota; kingdom Viridiplantae; phylum Streptophyta; class Magnoliopsida; order Solanales; family Solanaceae; genus Jaltomata; species Jaltomata sinuosa. The sequence continues at coordinate 40,344 of QJPP01004341.1, forward strand.
TCCTACCTTTTTAATCATTCCTAGGCTTGTGTGCTAGGGACCGAGCACTAGCTAACAATGGCACTAGTCTTGATGACCTCTGCTGAAAAGAAGATTGGCTCCCACCACCAGCCTCTACTGACTGTACTCAAAGTTACCTGTCCTGGCCCTCTTATTTTCTTTTTCCCTCTCCTTCACTTTCTCTCCTCAATCTGCTAGGCATGAGTCATAAGTCTGGAGATATCCATATCACCAATCAACATAGCGGTCTTATACTCTTTCTTAATCAAGTCTTACACTCCAAAAATGAACTTGCTTATTCTAGCCCATGGCTTAGCTACCATCCCCGGAGCATACCTGGAGAGCTGAGTGAATTTCAACCCATACTTTTTCACTGACATAGACCCCTACCTCAAGTTTACAAACTCTTCAGCCTTTGCCTCCCTCAACTCCCTTGGGAAGAATCGATCTAGAAAATACCCAACAAAATAACACCAAGTCATAGGAGCTGAATTTCTACCATGACTTCCTTCCACTCAATAAACTAAATGTGAGCCACATTCTTAAGTTAATAGGAAGCCAGCTCCACACTTTTAATATCATTTACCTATATAACTTCAAGGATCTTTTTCACTTCATAAATGAAGTTTTGTGAATCCTCATCTACCTTTGACCAAAAAACTCTGGCGGGTTCATACGAATAAAGTCTCTGACTTGGGCAACAGCTGACCCACCATTTGGATTAGTAGGGGTTGCGGCCTGCTGATTTTCCTAGTTAGTCATAGCTTGATCCAATATCTGGATAACGTTGCAAAACTCGGCATTTATAACTTTATTGTTTGGGACTGGACGATTAGCAATCCTCACATTGTTTCTTTGTGGAGGCATTATCTGAAACCCATAAAGCATGAATTAGAAAAAGAAATAGAGTCAAACTCTATCGCACGATAAGGAACATGAAAGAGGGAAAATTTCCTAAAATGACTCATAGCCTCTCTCTCATAAGTGTGGTGCGCTTCACACCCATGAAAAAACTCTACTTAATGCGGCTTTCTGACACCCTAGGACACTTTAAACCTGAGGCACTAATACCAAGTTTGTCATGACCCGAGTCTACACCCTGGATATAACACGATACTTGGAACGACAAGTGATCTCAAGCTAACTCTTGGCACTAGCATAATATCACATAGCATACTTACACTGAGTGGAAGCTTAAACACATGTAAATGGGCAATATTAAAATTATAAATCTAAGTTTCTGAGAAATATGACAATCTGAAAAGTGAATAAAACTGAACTATTTAGCTATGTCTGAAAGCCTCTACTATTGAAAAGATGAGTTGTTGGGACTAGCTCCCAGATAACTCTAAATTGTCTAAAATGAAAGGTATACATAATTAAGTAAACTAAGCTCTAAGTCCTTGAATGAAGAGGACTCACCAAGCTGGCTGGGTGTACTGCTGGACTACTAGCCACGAGTTTGGGAATGTCTTATTGAATCTATATCATAAAAAAGATGCGGCACAAAAAAAGTATGGGGTCAGTACTATAGAATATACTAAGTATGCGAGATAATGCATTTACTTTAAAATCATAGGGAAAAGGCATGTATTATGAAAACATAACTTAAAACTAGATGCATAAGTCAAAACTGTAAAACATAAAGTCTTTTACTGAAGAGAATACAAAACATGTATGAAGCCATACAACTGTGAAATCATATCATTTAAATATAAGTAAAACTATTATCTGGGGAGTTTCTCATAACCTACATAAATTATGTGAGCAACATGGAGTCCAACGTACAACCCCAGTTGGGAGGGTGCCCTATATCTGGCCAAAGATATAGAACATATCTGGCATGAATTCACTAAACTGAGCCTAAAGGGCTAAAAGTGTCAATCTAATCTAGCAAACTACCCTTATCCTATAGTGGTAATGTAGTTATGGGACTTGGGTTATCTGGAACCTTAATCCTTTCAGTACTAAATACTACTCCTAAAACTATTTACTGTTTGCTCATAATAGATAAACTATCTATTGAAAATAAACATGAACTAGTAAAATAATTGTTTTCTAGCTGAAGTCCTAAAATACTGGCTAGTCATGCTAAATTTTCTGAAAGTCTGAGATCATCTGATTATAGTTTCTAAATCATGCTAAAAAGGCTGAAATATGTTAAATCATGCAAAATTCTTTCAGCTGGGTAACAACTGAGTTTGGAACCATGAGAGACCATGCATAATCATTTCTTTATAAGAATCATAATCACATAATATCATGGAGAAATCATAATTTTAAAAATACATCATTGTTGGGTATAAACCCTAAATCATGAAATCATTATAAAACTCTAAGGTTTTGGACGTAAGGGTGAAAGGAACCCTTATTAAATACCCATATACCTGGTTGCTGAGGAACTTTGAACTAGAACTAAAGATAGGAAGCTAGAACAAGAAACCCTAGGCTTGGAGTCTGAGAGAACGCTTTGATTTATTTCTAAAGTTGAATCGTCAGAGTGAGGGGTAAAGGGTACACTAATCTGATAAAAAATCCCGTTAAGGGACTTAAAATGACATAAGTTAGGGCTTAAAAGTGAGGAAAAGACTTAATTACCCCCAATAAATGAGTTAAAAAGAACTGAAATAGAGGGTTCCATGGATGGGTCAATGGTTCGTGGACTTGGTCTACGTACCGTGGATTGACCCGTGGTTCCACTTTTGAAATTTGATGGTGCTCGTCATTCCACAGTTGATAATGACAGACCGTAAATCTAGTCTATGGCCCATCCTGTCATCCATGTTTTAACTCTGAGGTTTCTGAGGGTCCTCTGAATATGAGGTCTGCGACTGGATGATGAGTCATGGAACTGTTTGATGGGTCATCAACCGACTCGTGCTACTGAGGTGGAAAATGGCATCTCTCTGATGATGGTTCCATGGTGGACATGATGAACCGTTATTCCAAATGACTAACTGTCGAGTCACCTGTAGTAATGGGAAAACAAAGTGGGCAGAGATCGATCTACGATTCAGACCACGGATCGTGAACATGATGACTCCCTATGAACCAGACTATGAACCCTAGAAATTCTGAATTTTTTCTGCTAAGTACTGTGAATATGCTGGTTTGGATTCCCAGGTGTTACAGATTATCTATCCTTATGGTCTTATTGTGCATGTGACTCATGCCTAATAGGTTACATAAATACCAGGCAAAGAGGCTTCATTAATAAGTGCCAGTGTATGTTGTTTTCACTACTAAAAATAGCTCAAAAAGGGACAGATAGAAAAGCGACGGACAGCGTCGCTCCTGAAAAGCGACGAAAAAACTGACACTGTCCGTCGCATCTAAATTTTTTTAATTTATAATTATTTATTTACAAAAGCGACAGAAAGCGTCTCTATGTCCGTCGCTTTTTCGGCAGATTTTTGCGTCAAAAATATTTATAAATAATTGTTTTTTATTTTTTATTATAAGCGAAGGACAGCGTCGTAACTATTAAAAAATAATTTTAAAGAAAGCGACGCTGTCCGTTGCTTTCTTTAAAATTTAATTTATATTTAAAAAAATAAGAAAGCGACGGACAGCCTCGCTTTAGTCCGTCGCTTTTCGGTCAAGACACGATCAACTCATTTAAAAAAATGACGGATAGAAATGACTTGGTGCCGCTATAAGAAGGCTCTAACAGTGCAATAAATGCGTAAACACAAAGATGATCGGAAGGGTCATCACAACATCCACTACTAAAAAGACTTTCGTCCTCGAAAGTCAAGAAGAAGGGAGTACCTGAAGGCTCGAACAACTGCGGATACTGAGCACGCAACTCACTCTCGGTCTCCCAAGTAGCCTCCTCGACCAGACGGTGCCTTCACTGAACTTTCACAACCGAAATCTCCCTATATCTCAACCTCCTGATATCTCTGGCCAAAATAGCTAACGGCTCCTCAACAAATGATAACCTCTCATCCAACTAAACTGAATCCCAATACAACACATGAGACTCATCTGGTACATACCGGCTCAACATCGAGACATGAAACACTGGGTGAATAGCTGAAAACATCGGAGGCAACGCTAACATGTAGGAAACATTACCAACCCTCTGCAGAATCTAAATCTCACCACGCCCTTTACGGGTGATACACGAAGGAAAACCAGGTCACCAACACTGAACTCCAAGGCACGAAGTCTACGATCAGCGTAGCTCTTCTGCCTATTCTGGGCCGCTCTAATTCTATCCTGGATCAAATGGACTCGGTCCAAGGAATCTCTAAGCAAATCTGTACTCTGCGGTCTGGACTCTAACCTATCAAACCAACCAATGGGCGATCTGCAACGCCTACCATACAAAGCCTCGAAAGGTGCCATGCCAATACTCGAATGAAAGCTATTATTATATGCAAACTCAGCCAATGGCACAAACTGGTCCAATGAACCTCCAAAGGCAAGTACACAGGCCCAAAGCATGTCCTTCGGGACCTAAATGGTCCTTTCGGACTGGCCATCTGTCTGAGGGTGGAACGCAGTACTAAGCTAAACCTCCGTACCCAAATCCCTCTGTATAGCTCTCTAGAACTGAGATGTGAACTAAGTGTCGCGGTCTGAAATGATAGAAGCTGGGACCCCCTGCAACCGTACAATCTCACGAATGTAGATCTGAGCTAACCTCTCTACCCCATAGGTAGTCTGAACCGGCAAGAAATGCACTGACTTAGTCAGCCTATCCACGATCACCCAAATGGAATCAAACCTCCGAGTAGTACGAGGCAAACCAATAACAAAGTCCATGGTAATACCTTCCCGCTTCCACTCAGGAATGGGAAGACGCTGCATCAAGACACCCAGTCTCATGTGCTAGAACTTCACCTGCTGATAGTTCAAGCACCGAGATACAAACTCTTCCACGTCTCACTTCATACCACCCCACCAGTAAAGCTACCTCAGATCTCTATACATCTTCGTTGTGCCAGGATGAATAGAGTATCTGGAACAATGTGCCCCATGGAGTATCAACTGTATCAAATCGCCAACTCTCGGAACACAAAGTCGACCCTCAAACCTCAAAATACCATCAGAACCCAAAGTATCCCGGCTGGCCTCACCCCGAACTACCTGATCACAAAGGTCACACAAACTCTGATCCTCAAGCTATCGGCTCTAAATCTGATCAACTAGAGTAGAGCGAACCTCAACATTGGCAAGAACTCTGCTGGGATCCGATAAGTCAAGCCTAACCAAATGGTTAGCCAAGGACTGGATGTCCAAGGCCAACGGTCACTTAGAAACTGAAATTGAAGCTAGACTGCCCATACTCACCGCCTTTTGACTCAAGGCATCTGCTACCACATTTGCCTTGCCCAGATGGTATAGAATAGTGAAATCAGAGTCCTTCAGCAACTCAACCCATCTCCTTTGCCTCGAGTTCAGCTCACGCTGACTCGTAATGTACTGAAGACTACGATGGTCGGTGAATATCTCACAATGAACTCCATATAGATAGTGCCTCCAGATCTTGAGCGTGAAGACTACCGCTGCCAACTCTAAGTCGTGAGCGGGGTAGTTGCGCTCGTGAACCTTCAGCTGCCTCGACGCATATGCTATCACTAGACCCTGCTGCATCAACACACAACCAAGACCGACCCCTGAAGCATCATAATACACGGAGAAACCCTAACCCTCAACCGGCAAGGTCGGAACTGGAGCTGAAGTCAATAAGGCCTTAAGCCTCTGGAAACTATCCTCGCACTGATCAGACCACTGAAATGGAACATCCTTCCTAGTCAGCATAGTCAAGGGTGCTGCTATAGAAGAAAATCCCTCAACGAACCATCTGTAGTAACTAGCTAACCCAACAAAGCTGCGAACCTCGGTAGTAGTAGTAGGTCTAGGCCAATCACGAACCGCAAAAATCTTACCCGGATCAACTCTAATCCCATCCTTAGACACCACATGTCCTAGGAATGCAACTGACTCAAGCCAAAACTCACACTTTGAGAACTTGGCATAAAGCTGATGATCTCTTAAAGTCTGAAGTACAGTACTCAAATATTGCTCAGGCTCGTCCCTACTCCTCGAGTATATCAGAATGTCATCAATGAAAACTATCATGAACATATCCAAGTACGGGCTAAGCACCCTATGCATCAAATCCATAAAGGCTACGGGGGCATTAGTCAACCCAAAAGACATCACCAAGAACTCATAATGGCCATAACGTGTCCTAAATGCTGTCTTAGGGATGTCCTCCACCCTAATCCTCAACTGATGGTAGCGGAACCTCAAATCAATCTTAGAAAACATGACGGAACCCTGAAGCTGATCAAATAGGTCATCAATCCTCGGCATCGGATACTTATTCTTCACTGTCACCTTATTCAACTATCGATAATCAATACACATCTGAATTGACCCATCCTTCTTCTTCACGAAGAAAATAGGAGCACCCCAAGGAGACACACTCGGTCTAATGAATCCCTTAGCTAACAAATCCTAGAGCTGCTCCTTAAGCTCTCTCAACTCAGCATGAGCCATACGGTAGGGAGGGATAGAAATGGGCCTGGTGCCTGGCTTTCATTCGATGGCGAAATCAATATCCCTCTCAGGTGGAAGGCCTGGCAGGTTAGTAGGAAACACATCTAGAAAGTCTCTAACCACAGGAACAGACTCAGTAGACGTAGGGTCAACACTAGCATCTCGGACATATGCTAGATAAGGTAAACACCCACGGGATATCATCTTCCTAGCTCGAAGACAAGAAATGATCCCAGATGGTGCATGGCTAACAGAATCCTGCCACACAACCGGAGATACACCAGGCACGGCTATGGTAATGATCTTGGCATAGCAATCCAAAAGCGCATGGTGAGGGGATAACTAGTCCATGCCCAGTATCACGTCAAAGTCTAACATATCAAGTATCATCAAGTCAGCCCAAGTATCCAAATCACCGACAGATATCACACAGGATCTCACAATCCTATCCACTACTAAAGAATCTCCTACTGGAGTCAAAACAGAAACAGGTACAGAAAATGTCTCACTTGCCAACCCCAAACAAGGCAGAAAGTAGGCATATATATATGAACAAGTGGATCCAGGATCAAACAAAGCATAAGCTGGCTGACGACATACAGAAATCGTACCTGTGATCACAGCATCTGAGGCCTCTGCCTCTGGTCTCCCCGGGACCGCATAGAACTGACAACGACCTCCACCTTCCCGACCGCCATCCCTACCACCTACTCTGCCATGAGGAGCACCACCTCTACCCTGACCACTACCTCCCCTAGTCGGTGGCTGAATAGAGTAAATAGGCTAAACCACACCCCACTGGGGGCAATCTCTAGCATAATGGCCACCAACTCCGCACTCATAATAGGATGTACCTCACTGGGGGAAATCTCTGGCAAAATGACCGCTAACCCCACACTCATAGCACGGCCCTGACGGCCCACCCTATCGAGACGGAACCGCTGAACCTGTGTGGCCACCTCGGCCTGATGCCTCTGAAGTAGTACCCCTCACAGACTAACTGTTGTGACTATGCCGACTGCTCTGACCCTGCTCAAACTGAGAACCCAAAGCCTGAAGTGAAGCCTGAATTGGTCGACTAGACTGACCCTGATGTTGATGTGGCTGATAACATTGGCCCCACTGGCCGGAACCTCTACCACCATGCCTAGAACCACTGTAACCACCCTGATGTCGAGGCCTCTTATCCCTGGCCCCAGTTTCATGACGAAACAAATCCTCAACTGTACGGGCATAGTCCGCAATGGCCTGGAATGACTGATCACTAGCAACTATTATCTTTACAGGCTCTCAGAACTCTCTCCGTAGCCTCCAAACAAATATGCGTACCCTGTCAGCATCAGTAGGAATAATCATGGCCCCAAATGGAGCAAGCTGATGGAAACGGGTCTCGTACTCTGAGACAGTCATAGAATCCTGGGAAAGTCTAGTGAACTCCTCCCTCTGACGCTCTCTGTCGCTCTGTGGCAAGAACTTGGCCATAAAGGCCTCATAAAACTTGGACCAAGTCAAGGGAGGTGACGTAGAAGGCCTGCAAGCAACCTGTGCTCTCCACTATAACTTCGTTGGACCCTTCAGTTGATATGAAGTATAGTCAACCCCGTAAGTCTCTAATAACCCCAAGTGATGCAATATCTCCTCACAGGTGGTGATAAAATCATGGGGGTCCTGACCCTGTGTACCAGCAAATCTCGGCGGTACCAATCTCAGAAACTTACCCAAGGCCTTCTACTCCATCTCTGTCATAGTAGGGTGAGGAGAAAGAGGCTGGGCAACCGATGGAACTGGAACAACCTCAGCACGGGGAGCCGCAGTAGCAGGTTGTGTTCCTGAACTCTGAACACCCAGGGCTGCTCCCTGAGCGGATGTCTGGGCTGTCTCAGAAGGACGCTCCCCAATCATACCCAATAGCTGAAGTAACAAACCTCGAATATCTAAAAACTGAGTTGGGGCTAAAGCTGGCACAGAAATTGATATTGGAACTGGTACTGGAGCTAGTGGTACCTGGGCTATCCCCGGGCCCACATGCTGCTGCTCTGGAGCTAACTCTGGCTCGTAGTCATACTCAAGCTCTATATCCACTCTAGCAGCTCTAGCAGGTGCCGCTACTCTGGGGGGCCCTCGACCCCTACCTCTACCCCGGTGACCACCCCGTCCCCTAGCTAGAGTCGGATATAGGGGAGAAGGCTCTCCTCCACCAGAAGCTGAAGATCTCGTACGAACCATCTGTGGAAGAGTGAACCAGAATAAGTGAGATTTCTAGAAACTTTCAAGGATACTACGCATGAGAGAGAGACAAGAAAAGTCAAATTTCCTAAGATGTCACTATAGCCTCTCAAAGATTGAGCACGGACGTCTCCGCCCCGATCCGCAGGACTCTACTAGACATTGGCTCCTATACCAATGACACCGATAAATCTAGGGCTCTGATACCAAGCTGTCATGACCCAATTTCTCGGTCATGATGGCACCTATAACTCCCCAATAGGCAAACCAATCGTCGTAGCCCGGAACGATTAGTAATGGGCTACTTTCTAACAGTTTAAGCGGAAGAACAAATAAATAAGCGGAAGCAAGGGGACAAGATGAACAAACAGGATAATCGGAGTAATATAAATACAAAGCAGAAGCTAAACCAACCCAAAACCTGGTTTCATAGTGTATAAGAGCCAAACTACATCAGGAGTACAAAGGTACAAAAGTAATATATACATGATGTCTCCGAAACTACAAGAGTACAAAATACATCGAGGATAAACTAAAGTCAAGCTCTAAACGCCAAGAGCTTACCCTCAGCCTGGATGATCCCAAAATAGCACCCCGCACGAGTCTCCGGTGCTCTAATGGCGATAGCCCACACTAGGATCTGCACCAGAAGATGCAGAGGGTAGGGTGAGCACCAAATGCAAAGCATAAGGTACCCAGTAGGTATCATAGGCCAACTGGGCACATATAAAGTAAAAGAGCAGTAGCAGACAGAATAGAAGTAAACAGTCACGGCAATCAATGATAATGTACACAGGAACTAGCCTAGAGGGAAAACAACAGAAAGCAACAAGCAAGGTAGCAAATAGAATATATACATGGCAAACACAAGTGAAAGTAAGAACGATGCACTTGGGATCCTCGCAAAAATAGTATATATACATAAGTTTAGAAATGGATGATATACTAGTAACCTCAAGTATAAGGAATGGGAGAGAAGTGTGAAGTAGACATGCTCGGAAATAGTAAACAGTAACCACACTAATCATAACAAACAGTCACCAACAGCCCCGCTGTAACCAAGCTCTAACCACACTAATCACGACAATCTCATTCCAGAAACCAACAGCCTGGTTGTAACCAAACTCACACTCAAGACAGAAGTAATGTGATAAGACTCTACCTACAGTCCCTCGGTCGCCCATACAATCGAGGAACGCAAATAAGTGAAAACATACCCTTCGACATCCCATACTACCAGAGCGTACAATCAATAATCAACAGACAAGAGTGGTACCTCACGCAGATGAATGATCTGATGCCATGCTAAGTAAAAGTGATCAAAGTACCATATGTCACCCGCTTTCGGTGACCTATAAGGCCCAGAAGATGGGATCCATGGAAGGTCCCACCCATATACCACTACTACACCGTATACCCTCCCTCCGTCACCCGTAGCTCGCAGCTTCTGGTCCAGAATGGCAAGGTCCATGGAGGCTCCCAACCAACATACTAGATGCCCTGCATCCTCAAGATAATCCCCAAGTAAAGCTATTTGGAGGGTATCCAGGTCTAAAACAGTAAGCCCAAAAGCTCTAGCACTCAGCCCCACCTAGTCCAGCAACACCCCAGATGTTGTAGTATAAAAGTAGGGCACCCGACCCATCGAGCCCAAAAAAGTGAAACTATTGATAAAATGTCTTTTAAAACTTCCGTACCCCAAGAAGATCCATAAGACAAGTCAAAACCATTTCCAAGTATTTTCGTCAAAAAGGGGCCCCCCGGGCCGTGCAAAGTTTAGAAAATAGTTCCAGAAGGCCTGAAGCCAAAACCGTAGTAAAACGTGGGAAAACCTCTCTATATGCATGGAAATGGCATGATCAAACACACAATAGCTGCCCCGCATCTCACAATCAACCTATCGGCCCTGCACAAGCTCCAAAGCTACTCAACAAGCATAACCAGCCTAGAAGGGTATTCTATGTCCGGGACTCGCGAACATTTTTCAATTATCCCACCATCTATGTTCCAGAGTCAACAAGGCCTCACAGGTCCACAAGGGTAATAATATCAATTAGCAAGAATTCTACACACAACGGAGGAAAGAAACAGGATGGATCATGAAGGAGCAATCAAGGTCTGTGGTACCAACCTAATAACCCAACCCAAGGATGCCAACTAGTACAATTTTACCCGATAAATGCGAAGTCTAGGGAGTTAAGCCGTAACCTACCTATCATCCGATGACAAGCTGTAGGAACGATGATATCTGAGGCTGAGCTACTCCGAGAAGCTCCGAACGAGAATCAAACTATCAAATTCACGAATAAGAATTTAAGATGAGTCTAATGATACCCATATTGCTACAATTGTAGCCGGGTCGATATTCGGGTCAAAAGCGATCCCGTAGGGCCTATAACTCGAAACCAAAATTGAAAAGAACCACGATGACCCCAACGGTGCCAAAAGGTCATGCTCCAAATTTGAGCACAAATGGCTAAGGAAAAACACGTCAAAACAGCCCGCAAATGTTGGGGTTTAAAGAATGGAATTTCAGAAAATAAAATGGAAATTGGGGAAGAAATACTTACCACAAAGACGGAATTCCAGCCAACACGAAGAATTCACCACCCTAACGAGCATGCACAAGCCGTAAGGCATCCACTAGAACACAATTCCTAGCTTGGGATGAGGGCATCAATGGAGGACTTAAGAATTTCAAGAGAAGAAAAAGCTTACCAAACGACGTAGAAGCGCGGAAAATCCATAAACAATCGACTCCCCAAGGCTTAGAATCAATATGGAGCAATTTGATGGAGAGAAATCAGAGATTTAGAGTTAGAAGGTGAGAGAAACAATGCTGGAAAAATGAACTTTCAGTTATTTACAGCTGCTGGAAAATGGCTAGTGCCAAAAGCGCAGAAGGGAGGAAGGCGCCTCGGTGCTATCGCGCTGGCAGGGCGCGATCGTGCTGAAGGTCGGTAGGCACTGAGGCGCGATCGCGCTGGCCTTGGCGTGATTGCACTGAAGGCTGGCCTGCAACTAATTTTCTGCAACTTTTTGAAAATTCCATGGGTTATTCCGGGCACAATCGGAAATCGATATTCAAAAATCAATAATGCTATCAGAGTGGAAACGACGCTCTGGACTCAATGGAACTGACAAAACTTCCATACGAGGTCGTTTTGGAGAAATGTTGACCCAAGTCAACACTAATGAAAAGGAACACAAAGGATCGAAATGAGTCTGACTCACCCGACACCCAAACTAACCACCTTTCTATCCCAAACTCAACATTTCGGAGCTGATGGAATTGTCAGATTTTGAATCTGACACTTCGGTCATCGAAATTCACCCGAAGTTACACTTTCAACTCCAAATGGCCTGAAAACTGACAAACCCACACAAAACCCACACCGAAAGTTCTCAGGCCTCAACTAAAGGTCCAACTAGACCAAACTCATCGCTCTGGAGCTAACAGAATAGTCAAAATTCAATTCCAAGCACGTTAGCTAAGAATGTTGACCAAAGTCAACGATATTCTAAGTTTAGGCTCTAAAACAGGCAAACGGCCAAAATGACCAAATGAACGACCAGGGCACCGAACCACCGGTACTAGCGAGCCATAAATGACTTGGGGCCACTACAGGAAGGCTCTAACAGTGCAATAAATGCGTAAACGCAAAGATGATCGGAAGGGTCATCACATAGAATTAGGTTGGTTCTTGAATTTGGAATTAGGTTCTTGAATTAGATTATTAACTTGAATTTGGGAATATTGAATTTAAAATAGGTTCTTGAATTAGTTTTGGATTTTATTTTAGAATCTTGAATTAGTATTTAACTTTAACCTTTTGAATTTGGTTCTTCAATCTTAGTTTTTTAAGTTAAGCTTTTTTAAGTTAAGTTTATTAGTTTTGAGTTAAGAATTAGTTTTCAACTTTAGGAATGATTTTTTGAACTAGAATTAGGTTAGTTTTTGAATTTGAAATTAGGTTCTTGAATTAGATTATCAACTTGAATTTGAGAACTTTGAATTTGAAATAGGTTCTTGAATTAGTTTTGGGTTTTGTTTTAGAATTTTGAATTAGTATTTAACTTTAACCTTTTGAATTTGGTTCTTGAATCTTAGTTTTTTTTAGTTAAGCTTTTTTAAGTTACGTTTGTTAGTTTTGAGTTAAGAATTAGTTTTCAACTTTAGGAATGATTTTTTGAACTAGAATTAGGTTGGTTCTTGAATTTGAAATTAGGTTCTTGAATTAGATTATTAACTTGAATTTGGGAACATTGAATTTGAAATAGGTTCTTGAATTAATTTTGGGTTTTGTTTTAGAATCTTGAATTAGCATTTAACTTTAACCTTTTGAATTTGGTTCTTGAATCTTACTTTGTTTAAGTTAAGTTTGTTAGTTTAAATTGTTAGTTTTGAGTTAAAAATTAGTTTTCAACTTTAGGAATGAATTTTTGAACTAGAATTAGGTTGCTTCTTGAATTTGAAATTAGGTTCTTGAATTAGATTATTAACTTGAATTTAGGAACTTTGAATTTGAAATAGGTTCTTGAATTAGTTTTGGGTTTTGTTTTAGAATCTTGAATTAGTATTTAACTTTAACCTTTTGAATTTGGTTCTTGAATCTTAGTTTTTTTAAGTTAAGCTTTTTTAAGTTAAGTTTGTTAGTTTTGAGTTAAGAATTAGTTTTCAACTTTAAGAATGATTTTTTGAACTAGAATTAGGTTGGTTCTTGAATTTGAAATTAGGTTCTTGAATTTGAAATAGGTTCTTGAATTAGTTGTGGGTTTTGTTTTAGAATCTTCAATTAGTATTTCACTTTAACCTTTTGAATTTGGTTCTTGAATTCTACTTTTTTTAAGTTAAGTTTGTTAGTTTTGAATTAAGAATTAGTTTTCAACTTTAGAAATAATTTTTTGAACTAGAATTAGGTTGGTTCTTGAATTTGGAATTAGGTTCTTCAATTAGATTATTAACTTGAATTTGGGAACATTAAATTTGAAATAGGTTCTTGAATTAGTTTTGAGTTTTGTTTTAGAATCTTGAATTAGTATTTAATTTTAACCTTTTTAATTTGGTTCTTGAATCTTAGTTTTTTTAAGTTACGTTTTTTTAAGTTAAGTTTATTAGTTTAAATTGTTAGTTTTGAGTTAATAATTAGTTTTCAACATTAGGAATGAATTTTTGAACTAGAATTAGGTTGGTTCTTGAATTTGGAATTAGGTTCTTGAATAAGATTATCAACTTGAATTTGGAAACTTTGAATTTGAAATAGGTTCTTGAATTAGTTTTGGGTTTTGTTTTAGAATCTTGAATTAGTTTTTAACTTTAACCTTTTGAATTTGGTTCTTGAATCTTAGTTTTTTTAAGTTAAGTTTGTTAGTTTTGAGTTAAGAATTAGTTTTCAACTTTAGGAATGATTTTTTGAACTAGAATTAGCTTGGTTCTTGAATTTGGAATTAGGTTCTTGAATTAGATTATTAACTTGAATTTGGGAACATTGAATTTGAAATAGGTTCTTGAATTAGTTTTGGGTTTTGTTTTAGAATCTTGAATTAGTATTTAACTTTAACCTTTTGAATTTGGTTCTTGAATCTTAGTTTTTTTAAGTCAAGCTTTTTTAAGTTAAGTTTGTTAGTTTAAATTGTTAGTCTTTGTGAACCTTAGTTTAGGTTAATGCTTTTTATTAGTTTTCAACTTTAGGTTAGTGTTAGTTTTGAATTAGTTTCTTGAATTTAGAAATTTTGAATTAGTTTTGCGTTATGCATACAGATGTCATCAGGTGATGGTGATCGAGGTCGTCCTAGTAAAAGTACTAGCAAGTCTAGTAAGTCTAGAAAGAGCTCTAGGAGGCCTATAGAGCATGACGATATTCCAGGTCGTCTTTCATCTTCTCCACAAATTCGCTCTACTCCACCAGTGTCTGTCCTCTATGGCACTGGGAATCCCGCAGATTATCATGGTCCTAGACCCACTACTTCTCATCATCACATGACTTTCATGCCTATACCCTCTATGCATCCACCACATGGCAGCGGGACTACCAGATTATCATCTGGTACGCCATCCCCACGTGATTCTTCTTCCCCCCACTTATCAGGCTTGCGACTTAGAGATACCAGCTCTGAGTCTGACACACAAACTTCTATACCCCCATTGACTCAGCATTATAGACTTCCACTATTACCTGCATCAGCACTTTCTGAGGAGGAAGAGGATGACGTGAATCTGAGACCCGGCAAGAAGGACGCCATTGGTAGAGTCATGATTCGCCCTGATAGATCATCGTAAGTTTTTTTCTAATTAATTGATAAGTTTATTTTTTTCATATTAATTAATTATTTATCACTTAATGACATGCTTATTATGTTCTTTACAGGTGGTATCTCACGAAATAGCCCTGACGTGCTCTAAAGAAGGCAGTTAGGAGGCTTTTTACAGAACTGTGGAGCTCCTGGTCAGAGATTCCAAGATCGATCCAACAGGCCATGTTTGATGAGTTTAAGGTATATACACACATATATATATATATATAATATATATATATAAAAAAACTTTTTATAATATACATACATATATATATCATCGAACACTAATCATTTCTTTCTTTCAGACAATGTGTACTTGAAAGCGAAAGTACAATAAGATCATTTTCACTACTTTCACGAGGAAGGCCAGTGTCAGGCTACGCTAATGGCTTAAAAAAATTGGGATGGTAAGAAGTGTGGATCTTGGCTTCTACCTCATCTTAATGAGTAGCTTAAGAAGTAATGGGATTTGGAAGAGTTCAAAGCATTGTCTGAACAAGGCATGAAAGCCAGAGGCAGTGTTAAAGGTGGATCATTGCACACTATGGGTGCAAAGAGTGTAGCGGATGTTGCAAAGGAAATGGTAAGTAATAATATTAACCTTTTGACTTATATATATGTTTATATAAACTTGATTAAATAATATTAATTATATTACTTTATTATGTTAAATTTATTTTATTTGCAGGAGAAGGACTTGGGGGGGCCTCCGACTCAGGCTAAGCTTTTTAAGAAAGGCCACAGAAGAGATAAAAAAAATGAGTCTGACCAGATGTATGGGTTGAACAGAGGGCTCAAGACGCCTATGTAAGTTTTAAAGTTTAAATATAATTAAAGTACATATATATATATATATATATATATATATATATATATATATATATATATTTATTATGTATATATTATAATTTTTATTTTTTTATATGCAGGATGAGTTTGAATGTGTTTTGTTTGAGTACAACCAGACTCAACAAGGTCTAGGCTTACCGAACAAGCCTGCACACGAGGAAGCCACTCAAATATGGATCGAAAAAATGGCCGGGGGGAGACAAAAGGGGAGAGTCTATGGTATAGGCTCTAGGAATGATTTGCGATGAATCCAGTCAGGACTGGATGGTATTGGATCTTCGTGGTAGGCTGAGGCGGTTGATGGTGTTCAGCTTGCATATATATCGCAGCAGATCGCAAATCTTACTAGAGCCCTGCCAGAATCTGAGAGAAAATGAACTGAGACCACTGATGATTTATCCAAGACTGTCCAGTCTCTTCAACAACAAATGTCATCCTTTGTTGGTCGTCGCCGTCGTAGTCATGTAGATCCTACTCCTTCCTCCTCGTCATCAAGTGACAAAGTTACTGAGACTAGTGAAAATAAGAAGAAGTATATGGATACTACCCCTCATTAGGATTGACTCATTTCCTTATACATTTTGATACTTTTTGAATACTTTATAGGTCCTTTTGGTGGACCTTTTATTTATTCAATAAAAATTTTACTTCATTTTTAGTTTATTGTTGATGTTTTATTTGTTTTATGAATGTTGTGGCACCAATTAGTGTTGGTTTGGGCTGTATTGAATTAGATTTTTAAATGGCAGGTGATGCATATTAAAAATACATATTTTTGCAGCTGAAAAAAATGCGTAAAAGCGACAAACAGCGTCTCATTTGTCCGTCGCTTTTCTGTAAACCAGGAAAAGTGACGTTGTCCGTCGCTTTGTTCTTCAAGTTCAAGAACAAAGCGATGGCATCCGTCGCTTTTCTGAAAAAAATAATTAAAAAAAAGTTCATCGCATTTTACTTGGCGACGCAGTCCTTCGCTTTTAAAGCGACGTTGTCCATCATTTTTGGAAAAATGACAGGCTATTTTTCCACGGAAGTGATGTCGTCGCTTTTCCATCACTTTTGGCCAAAAAAGCGACGGCCAGCGTCTCTTTTGGTCGTCTCTTTTTAGCTTTTTTTAGTAGTTTTTATGTATATATGCTTGATCGATATGATTGCTCGTATGCTAGATACCTTTCGTTGTAAACCCGCATAAGTAGGTTCAAGAGGATAAGTTGCTCTTTTAGGTTGTGAACCGTGTCATGTGATAATTTGGGGCATTTATTCTTTGTTGGTTTTGTAGGCATACATTATATTGCCTTGGGCAACGCATAGGTTGGATTTAGTTGAGTTTCACTGGCCTTTTTGTTTAGATTTTGAGTATCTAATATGCATTGTTTAAATGTTTGTTATATCCAGTTAGTTTTGATAGTATATTGTATCACCCTGTAAGGTGTCTATCGTTACTTTTCTGCATTTTATATTTGTGGGTAGTCCTATTTATTGAGGAGACTCTACCAAAATTTTGACAACTCTTGAGGACTTAGCCGTGTGAGCCTTATTTTCATTTGAGGACGAATGTTCCTAGGGGAGGAAAGATGTAACACCCCGCCTATTTGAACATTTAAATTAACCCATACTTTTGGAGTAAAACTAAGAGTGCTTAATATATTAGGAAGGATGTTTTATCAGGTATTCTAATCGCGCAATGATCATTTGTTAAGTTTTGAAGTCAAGCAGGTGATGAAATAAAAGTTGGCAAAAGTTATCGTAAGTTACTTTAATAAATTCTTTGAAATCTGGGCCAAATCTCTCGGAGCTTTTCTTCCAATCCATAAAGAGTTATAGGGCCTCCAACCTACCAAATCATTGGCCTACGAGTCTAGTTTCTAGTGCACTAAACTATTTATCCATACAACTTCATAATACCGAGATATTCACATTTTCGTGAGACTCCACCAGCAGACATATGAAGTAGGCCCAAGGTCAGTGGAAGGATATATATAATCACTCTCCATCATTTATTTCTTAATTTTTCATGTTCCCAGCTTAGAAAAATTAGAGAAAAATCCCAAAATACTTCATCGATCCTTGTGATCTTTTCTTGGAGGCTTCATAAAAGTTGCTCAACGTCGCAAGCCCATTATTTTGGTATAGTTTTCCCTATCAATTTTATGGTATAGCTTTGGGGTGTTATGACAGTGGAGTATTGGCCCTATAGAGTGTTCTTGGTGCTATTCTGAGGGTGTATAGACAGGTAAGAATGCTCTTTTATAGGTTTATAGCTACTTTAGACCTCGGGTAGTATTTTACGATGGAAATCCGTATCTTTTGTTGGATTGTTGTGGTGCCTTACATACTTGTGTTTGATTGAGTTTCTTCCATGTAGTAGTATTATGGGGGTACCCGCAAAATTGGTAGACCTCTTGGAATCATCAAAAAAAGTATGTTAAGGCTATTTTTTTTCCTGGCATAATTTCTTAGAGCCTACGAGCGATATGGCTATTATATCATAGTCAAGTTATTCATAGTCATAGTGGTTGATTGTGTTGGCTGCCTGAGTGGACATATTTATCCCTTGTTGGGACTCCTATTCTATAAATAGAGACCTCGTGCTACATACAACTTAGTTTACTTGTATAGGTCATTTGTAGCTTATCTTGCTCACCTTTGGGACTGCTTGAGTATTATGATGTCTTAGGCTATTTGATTACTTGTTATTTCCCTCGGGGCTATTGTGGTGAGCTGCTAGGATTTTACTTGTTCCTTTAGGGCTATATATAGTTTTCCTAAGGGGGTATTGAAGTTTATTAAAGCCTACGAGTTATTTTAATTGCCTAAGGGACTATAATAAAGCATGTTCACTCCCAAGCTATAATGTTTGCCTAAAGGGGCTAGATTGAGGCCTACGGGCCAAAGAGTTGCCTACAGGGCAATAATAAATCATGTTCACTCATGGGCTATTATGCTTATCTAAAGGGGCTAGATTGGGGCCTACGGGCTAAAGAGTTGCATTCAGGGCTATACATATATATATATAGTAGTAGTAGTCGTTCGGCTATAAAGATATATAGTTGCCTTTGGGGCTATACAGATATATTGTTGTGCCTTCGGGATACAAAGATATACAGATGGCCACAGGGTCAGGTGGGGGCCAATAGGGGTATGTAGATTGATTTTGCATTTGGCGGGCTTATGAGGGCCCGAGTAGGTGGTATTGATTATTGATTGTACCTGTAGAACTTATGAGAGCCCGATCAAGTTGTTGTTTGATTATTGTTGTATGATTTGTGCCAGGAAATATTAGGTTGTATTATGATTATTCCTAACTTTTCTTCCCACGTACATTTGGTATTTGATGATATCAAATTAGCTCGATTTAGTTAAGCTAATTGTTGGTTTAGTTATGGTTCTAAGGGTTAAGCCATGAATAGGTAAGTATATTCTAGCTAACCTCTGAATCTCTATCTGAGTATTTATAGTAGTTTATGATATCAGTTCAGCTACTTATAGATTCAGGGTTGGTAAGTACATGCAGGTTATCTTTGACCCCTTATTTGTATCTATATTTAGTACTTTATGATACCTGCTCAATTATTATTTGTCTTACATACTCGGTAAATTATTTTGTACTAACATCTCGACCCTAGGGGTGCTACATTTATGCTTGCAAGTCCCGACAGATGACCAGACATGTCTTTCCAGTGGCATAGTCGAGCTCCAATAGGTTGGCTAGCTCCTTTCTTCCAGAGTTGTCAAAGTTTTTGAGGTTTGTGACATTTGATATAAGTAGCTTTTGGGTAGGTCGGGTCCCTGTCCTGGCCAAATTTATTACTCTTAGAGGCTTGCACACTTTGGGTTGTATAGATGTGCCTCGCCGGCTGTGTTGGCCCTGTTTCTTTGTCTTTTTTGCATAGCAGCCTATCGGTCTTGATCGTACATGCATATATGTGCTCAGTTTATATATTTATAGATATCATGGTAGCCTCGATGGCTCACACAGGATTTAGTTTTTGTTCAATATAAATTGCTGGGATTAGCTAAGTTTATTACAGGCTATGTTGATAGTGGCATTGCTAGCCGATGGCTTAATTTTAAGTCGAGATATACTTATTTATTTTTTTGATTTTGCGGCTGGTATTACGCTGGTAGCATAGTTGTCCAGCAAGAGTCGACTCAGGTCTAAGTTGGCATTAGGTGCTAGTTGCGTCCCTAAGCTGGGGCATGACATTTTTGTGGTAGCCTTCATCATTTTTACTGTCCTCTCTTTGGGTCTGGTCTCTACTTCCTTGTTTGTTTGCAAGTTCTTCTTTCGAATGGATCCCATTGTCCTTTTCTCCTGAGAGTGCTATTTTGTATGCTTCACAACCTGGACATTTAATGGATTTAATATGTTGTGCACACCGGTGGGTAGATCATTAAGCTGATCATCAGTATCCTGGTTGTTGCGAGGAGTCCCATACATAATGGGGGTTATGAGAGCACAAGGAATAGTATTCTAGCAAAGAGAGAAATAAAAGATCGAAATAATGTCACACGTTTCTATCCCCACAAATTGCGCCAAATTGTTGGCCAGAAAAATCTTTCGAGTTCAAACTAAGTTAAAATTTGTAATATAGGATTAAAGGCAAGTGAATTAGGTATGATTGTTGGACTCTCTGGGCTAGGTTAATGCACACACAAGTGTACGTGGTCTGACAAGTAATATAGGACTTGTGAGTCCAGATATTGATCTCATATGGAATTTAATGAATTAATAACTAAAATAAATTACTATTCTAATTATCAGTGAAGTAAATAATAGAAGATTGTTTAGTTTAGCTAATTAACTAATAACTACTACAATTTTAATACTTAAGACAATTTTTTGGTTGTTTTGTGATTTCAGAGATGATTAGTGATCCATGGTTGCAGACTTAGAATAATCCAGTTAGGTTATCGGTTAACTAGTTTGACTAATTCCCTGAGTTACCAGTTAGGGGTTGATATTCGCGATGTTGAGCATCTTTCCAGACTGCCTCTATGCCTACTCTACTATTTCTAATACATATATTCCTATGATCATTGTTCGATAGTGAAATGCATGTGATTTGCCTTTCGTATCAACTAAGTAAGGCTAACGGGAATATTTTTATCCACGTAAGCAAATCGTTCTCCCCAGAAGGGATCCAGGACCAAGCTCTACCTTTTTTTATTGCGAATGAAAGTTCCCTATTCCTAGTTCAACTTATATACTATAGATAGTACTCAATAATTGGTCAGAAAATTAAGTAATTAAGATCAAAAAAAGATAAGCAACTCAAAAAGTGGAAATCCAATCAAACTAACTTTAACATTCAAACAACAACATTCATATTCATCCACAACCCTAGATACTATGAGTTTATCTATTCATGAACTGATTACAAAAGCAATAATCCATGAATAAGCAAAGATTCAATCATACAAGACAAAAGGAAAAGAAAAACCTAGGTAGTAGAAACACTTGGGTCTCTGTCCCGGCGTGTTTCTCCCCAAAAATTACCCCTCAGTCTTCTTCTATGCTCTTCTATCTATGTTCTTTCTTCTCTTATGTTGTTCTCACTTAAAATCTAAAGAAAATAGTATTTATAGGCTTTAGGAGGGTTCCAGGTCGGATCTGGGTAAAAAAAAACAATTTTGGTCGAACTAGGCCAGAATTTGGCCTATGACCTCCCCCTGTGCGGCACTGTAGTGTTATTTGGCAGTCCATATTTTGCTTCTACTCCATTGCACTATGGGGGCGCCTATAGAAGCACTGAAGGCCTCTCTGTTGTGTATTTATTTGCCTTTTTCACCGTTTCACCTCTGTTAAGCTCCTGTCTTGATCTCCTAACCATGGACATGCTCCAGATCATCTTTCTCAGCTCCTACTCAGACTTTAAAGCTTCATAATCGCTCCATAAGCACTCTATAATGCTCCAAATCTATGTAAAATCCTTTACTTTTCAATCTACACATCAAAACAAGCTATGTAAGCGTAATTCATATAAAGTAAGCTCAAAAGCGTCTTAAATAAGTAAAATGTAAGGTAATCTATATCATAAAAATACTACTTTTAGTCTCACATAAATAATCACGTTTCCATTTTTTTCAGCTAGAAGCTAATGATAAAAGCAAACAAAGTAATAGTAATGACTGAAAGTAAAATTGCTCATTAATGTCAAGATTTGAAGATCAAAGACGAGAGAGAGAGAGAGCATGTGTATCTTGAGCCAATATAACTTGTTACAAGTGAGAAAGATGAGATGCCTTCTACTCTCATGCAAGGGTATATTTATAGAGAAAAAACTCTTGGATAATCCCACAAAAAGGTTAGTTTAGATCCTATGAAAAGTCTATCCTAGATTGCACTTTAGTATTATCACGTGACCGCAGATCATCACATGTTTCAAGGTTTATTAGTGATAGTTTCATTATCATTATACTTTGCATCTTAGAAAAAATAGAGAGTCTGGATTTGAGGATATCTCTCACCGTGGGCCAAAACGGATGTTAGTCAGATACAAATACTTCCTTTATTATCTTTGGAACTCCTGAGTTTAAGACCTATCACAGTTTGGTACCTGACTAGCCTTTATTTATCTATCATTCGCACTGGAATCTCTTTCCTAATCATGATTTCATGTGTTAAAATGAACTGCGAGGTTCATACAAAAGCACACTGAGCAACAACATGAATCATGAGTGATAACAATGAATAGCTTTATAACATTAGGTAATGGGATGGAAACCAGATAAAGAAGGAGATCAAAGAAATTAAAGAGAAAGAAAATATGGTAGAGAAAGAAACAACAGAAGACTGGGTTACAAGAACCTTTAGTTTTGGGAAGGACAAAGATAAGAGGAAAAAGGTAATCATAAATAGAATATAAGAAAATAATGAAAAGGAAAGAGTTTAGAAGATGTGAAAACAATAGGCAATAAAGAATGGAATGTGGGGAAATTAGAGAAACAAACAGAAAGAAGAAAAGAAGAAAAAGCACAGGAAATAATATCAAATATGCAAGAAACAAATCATCAAACATATCAAACAGAAAAAATAAATGAGCAAAAGGTGAATGATGAGGAACAAGACAATCATAAGAACAATAGAGAACCGACAATAGTGATAGGGATCACAAAACTACCAATAGTAACACAAAAGCACGAGTTTGACAAGGAGAAAACAGATAAGATAACATCAAGTCTAGATGAAGAAGATTTTGAATAAAATATCAGAAATACAGCTAAGGAGGGGGATTTATCCCTCAAACAAATTGAACAAGCAAAATCAAGAATTAAAAAAAAAGGGTCAAAAAGAGAATACTACAGTTCTTCTAGGAGAAATGCAGATAAGGAGAACTTTGTCTAAAAACAACCAATCTTAATAAATACTTTAATATGAAATATTAAGTCTATTAATAATCAATATGCATTCACAAGATTGATTACATTGCAGAAAAAACATCAATTTGATTTTATAAGATTAATGAAACTTTTTCAAAAGGTCAACATAATAGACAAATACAAAAGGAATCTAGGAATGCAAACTGTAGTATACAATATTTTTGAGAAAATATGATATTTTTGAATGTAGCTTTAGAGTGTACTAGTGGATATAGAACAACAACTACCATTGAGGATAATCAGTCACAATTTGAGGAAAGAATTACTTGTCACATTAGTATATGCAAAATGTGACCAAACAAAAATACTGAAACTATGAGACTCATTGTGTAACCTATCTTCCACTATGACTATTCTTTGGATAGTATGAGGGAACTTTACTATTATTATTATTGGAGAAGAAAAGTTAGGAGGGTTATCTATGATTATAAGTGAAGTAGATGATTTTATCTATTGCATAAACACATGTAATTTAATGGATAGGGATTTAAGGGGATCAAAAATCACACAAGACAAGATTTCAATATTTCATCTTCGATTAGGCTATTCCCTCTAACCAACGACGACGGTCTTTGCATTTTAACCTTCTCATTCTTGCTATTAATAAATTTTTTTGCAAAAGTATTTACCTTTGCACAAGACATTGTTCAATTTAGTGTCGGGTGATAAGATCTACAACCTAAATTATTTATCAAAGCAAATTCTTTCTAGCTAAAACTCACACTGGACTTCTCATACACGGTAACTACATTTCATGCTTCTTTGACTCTCTAATACAATGAAGAGGCAAATAATGGTCCATCTGTCTATTGAAGTTTTTAAAGTGTTTGAATGACTTTCTAATTGAGAAAACATGAATACTTGAATTTTTTCATAAGTTTTATTCTTTCAACACTTGTTTCAATTCAAAAATCAATTTTAGTCAAGAGCTTACAGTTATTTTAGATGAAAAATAGGGTAATACATTCAAATAAGTAGTGAATCCAAACTTCTCCACCTCAATATTCTTTGCATAATATAACAAGAACATGAGATCAATATCTTTCTCTTCTTCAGAACCATCCTCAAGATCATCCGTAGCACAATCACGAGAACCCTCAACTCTATCTATTTGATCACCATCATTGTCTTCATCAACTTTATCTACTTGCTTAACACCATTCACATATTCATAATACGCATCAATTTCACCCATGGGGTCTCTAATAGTCTCATTTTCAGCTTCTACAACTTTTTTTTGTCATCTCATCTCGTTTATCTTCTTCATCTTTCCTTTTTCTCTCCCAAGATTTTTCCTGTTCCTCATAACCGTACATTATCTTTAGGAATTTCCTCCTCTATTTCTTTTCATTTTTTGTGATATACATACAAATAATAAAGTATCACTGTCCAACCATAATATAAAAATAATAATAATCGATGATAAGTCTATAAATAGATCAACTGGGTAAAGGCAAAAAGAAAATAACAAACGGAACTCTAACCCAGCAAAACCATTTGCAAAAACTAGAACAATTGATTATTCATCTCAAATTTGCAAAAAATAATTATAGAAAAAAACACTATCGTCCTAGTCGACAACAAAACAACTAACTAAACAAGCAAAAATAGTAAAAATAGCACATATTTTGAAAAAACATGCTAAGGTTTCAAAAAAAAATTAAAAAACCTTTATGACACTAGGGTTTCTCAAGAATAGAGCTTTGACGAATTTTCTTTTGTCAGCTTTGACAGAAATATGAAGCTTTTAAAGGCAATGATTGAATGTAAATTATAAGTTTATCAATATAATACCTGAAAATGACAATGATCGTGCTTCACAAACTTAGAGATCGAGCAATGACTGGAGAGGTTGAGAGATACGAGGGCAAGAAAGCATTTGATCGAGCAACGATTAAAGTGAGAGACTTAAGTATATGTTAATAAACTTGAAACTTAAGCCCATAAGTTTACAATTATGAAACGGACCCTGAAAAGCATTCAATAGGTTGTTAAGAATTTATTGTGCTAAAAATAAAGGAAAAAGAAAAGGACAATGCAGTTTTTCAATTTGAAATTTCAAAAGGTCTTTCAGTCAATTTTTCTTTTAAAGCTTGGCCAAATATCTCAACTCTAAAAAGAAAAACTGTGATAAAATAATTAGCTAGTATGAATGTCCACTAATTTAGATGTAAACTATTCACTACTTATCAATCATTATGATATTAATTTCTATACCTCCATAACCTTCCCTCTTGATTTGTAATGACCCTCCAGGTCATTTTCTATTTTTTGCACTTTTTCTACATTTCGAGTATTCCCTCAGCGGCTACAAGTTATTTATGACTTGTTGAGACTAACGGTTTAGTTCTCGAGCCATTTATTAGGTCGTTCTGGTCATTTCCCTATTTTAGAACTTGAACTTAGAAAATTTGTGACTTTAGCCAACTTTCTTGGTAAACGTGCTCAGAATCGAATTTCAATAATTTCGTTGGCTCCGGTTTTAATGGGGACTTTGGTCTAGCGAGACCCTTGGTCTGGGTTTGGGTGCTTTTGATTTGGTTTTGTATTGTTTTCTTTATTTTCAAGCCAGTTGGCTTGTGGGGTTGACTTTGATCAACTTTCAGGGAAGACAGCCTCATATAGAAATTTTATCAGCGTTGTTAGCTCCGAAATGTCGACTTTGGGCTAATTGGACCTTTGGTCTGAGTCTCGAGGCTCCCGGACTCATTTTGGGCCATTGATTTTTATTTTGGAAAAGTTAGTTTTGGGCGTGGACTGAATAATCAATAATGCCATTTTTAAGTCAAATAGCTCAACTCATTTGTATCCGCGGGACCCCGATGTATTCCCAAGGGTCCATCAAAGAATTTTTAAGTGTTTTCTTTATTGTTGGCAGTTGGTTGTTGTCATGGCACCAGAAGGCCATTACCCATGCAGGGGCATAGCTACGTATGCCTAAGAGCACCAGCCGCCCCCTCGCCCCCCCCTGTTGGCCATTGCCTAGGCAGCCGACAGGCCGCGTGCGCGCGCCCGTGTGCATGGTTGCTAGCCCATGTGTGCGCTGGCATGCTACTACCTTAGCATGTGGGTGTACCTGGCTGTGTACACAGTGCCTGGATGCGTGCGTAAGGCAGCTCTGGCAGCCTTTAAGTTGCCATCTCCAACTCTTTTTCTTTCACTTCTAACATTTCACATGCATTTTCCTCCATTAGAATAGAACTCAAAAGCTCCAAATTAAACTCCTGGCCTCCCAAAAGCTTGTGGTGGCAACTCTTACGGTCCGTGATCACTCTTGCACTCGAATCAGTAAGCTTCTGCCTTTGAATTTTTAATTTTTCCTAATAAATTCCCTTGAACTAGTTTGACTTCGGGACGGTTTTGGGCCCCAAAACAAGTCCTATTCGCGCTAAAATTTTGAGCATGGGTTCCTTAACCCGTTGCGAGCATAATTGTAAATTTTATTTCTATTTCATTATGCGGACTCTAAGAGTCATTTTCTGACCCGATTTCTGGCCTGATATTTCGTATAGCGATATGGGTGTCATTCTTCTCATCTTAAAACATGGGTTATGTTTATGATAGCGTGGTAGCTTTCTGAGGTTGTTCGGAAGGGAAAGGCACTCGAGTTTGTGGTTCGGCTCCGAGGTAGATTATGGTTTACTTTCCTAGACTAAGTTTAGTTAAATTTTATATTATATATGTTACTAGAATGTTAGGTTTGACTCTAGGTAGAATTAGGCTTAAATCATGTTACTTGTAGCTTTTTGGCCATTTCGGATCATAGATTAGAATTATTCATGTTATCCTTAGTTTATAATCCCATAGTATTGTTGTACCTGTCATAAAATCCTTAGTATGCTTCTAGGAGGTTTTAGAGGTAGAGTGGTTGCTTTTAGTTGCTTTTGTAGTTATTTTCCCATTCTTCCCATTTTATTTTGTCGTTGTGTGTAACTGTGGCCCCAAGGTCATAGCTTGGATTTGGTCGGAGTTTTCAGGTCAGTTATCTTGATTGGATGGTATTTTTACCATGTTTTTCCCTATTATGTGCTATATTCTCTGAACATAGAAATTTACATTCTCATTCTGCATTCTCATGCCATCGGTATAGAAAGGAATGATTTTTGAGGTTTTGGTTCCAAACTTGAGATTTACTATAGTTACTATGATTTTTGGACCTTGAAGGAAATTACTTTAGTTTTACTATTGATTTTGGAAAGAAAAGAAAAACTACTATTTTTATATCAGTTCGAGGGGCGTTTCTGGACCTTTTGTCCATTTACTTCCTATTGATGAGTCCGATGATCGATTCTGGGTGGCCCGATGTGTTATTCTGGGTTTTACTTTTATGAACATATTGATGAGTCCGAGGTTAAATTCTGGGCGCCCGATGCGACATTACAAGTTCTACTTTTACACATTTATGCATCACATCATCATCCCTTATCGCATTGCATCATGTTAGAGCGTACTTGGATTGTTTGTTCCCATGGTTTTACTTTGGTTGTTGCTTACTTCTCCGCTAGCCGGTTAGTGTTGATTTCCAGTTTTATAACGGTCAATCTATGATGCCTACTGGGTACCCGTTGTCTTGGTACTTATACTACACTCTACATCATTTTCTGATACAACACCTAGTATGAGCCACCCTCACTAATCCTCCCATCATTCGAGGCATGTTGCAGTTTAGATCAAGGTGAGCTCCCAGCGCCTCGGAGACTTTACATGATTTCCATCTTGTATTTCTATCTATATTTTGTATTTTGGATAGACAGAGTGTGTTGTATAGCTACTCCGTACTTTAGTCACTCTTGTACCGGTGACAACAGGTCTGGGTTGGTTCTCGTGTATGTTTTGTCTTCTTGGTCACTTTAGGGTCATCTTTTGTATATTTAGTACAGTTGGTATGTATATATGCTATTGGCCCTATCTTCCTTATTTATGTCTTCCACTTTTCTTACTTTAACTTCTTTTATTGTCTTCCGTATTCTTGGGTTTGGCTTGCCTACTGGGGGGTTATGTAAGCATCATCATGGCCCAGTTTTGGGTCATGAAAGAGTGGTATCAGTGCACTAAGTTCACTGGTCTCGCCAATACAAAAGCAAAGTGTCTAGTAAAGTCTCGTGGATCGGTACAATGATGTTTGTATCCAATCTGCGAGAGGCTATAGGACATTCCTAGGAAATAGTTCATCTTGTTGATTCTGTATCGTGCTTTCTTGACTTGATCAACTTCTAGGTATCTTTGTTTTGCTCTTTATCAGATAGTTTGGACGAGATCTGCAGCGAGTGATGATGAGGCCCATGCACCTGTAGTTAGAGCCCCAGCTAGGGGATGGGGTAGAGGTTGACCTAGAGGTCGAGATAGGGGATGGGCTGCGGTGCCAGCTTGGGCCCGGTCTAGGCTACCATCACCAGAGACTGAGGATAGGGTTGACAAGGTACAGTATGAGCCAGAGGGCGTGGGATTATCCCAATATCCAGCAGGTTTTATGGCTACTCCAGTGCTACAGGACACTTTGGTTTGGTTACTTGGGTTCCTTGAGGGTATGACTCCACCAACAGCTTCACCAGGTACTCTGATTCGTTCCCAGGTTAGAGATAATGCTCAGACTTCAGCTCTGGCATTGGCTCAGGGTTTAGGAGCACAACCTGCTATTGTGTCTCCCAGATTGGAGGTATTGTCAGTCCCTACAATTGTTCCACATATCCAAGACGGGCCAGTTATGTCTTCAGAGGAGCAGAAGATGCTTGGTAGGTTTCAGTCCCTACAATTGAGTCCCTACAATTGAGTCGCACGAAGCAGATTACACCACGTTTCAGCTAGATGGTCTAGCAAAATAGTGGTAGAGGTCATATGTAGCTTGTAGGCCAGCCGGGTCACCTCTGCTTACTTGGGACCAATTCTCCGTAGCTTTTCTAGAGAAATATGTACACGTAGCATGAAAGAGCAGTTGATAGATCAGTTTGCTGGGTTGGAGCAGGGCTCCATGTCTATTTCTGAGTACGAGGTTTACTTTTATCAGTTGTCTAGGCATGCCACTATAATTCTGCCCACCGAGCACGAGGGGGTGCGTCGCTTTGTCCGGGGATTGGCTTTACACCTTTGCTTGGCTACAGAGGGTATGGTACCATCAGGCTAGTCATTTTTGGAGGTAGTAGACCATGCTCGCACTATTGAGGGCATACTTCACGAGGCCCAAGGGGCAGTAATAAGAGGCCCCACCATCAAGGTAGTTTCAGCGGTTCATAGGCCCGTAGTAGAGGCCACTTTGGTAGGGGTCTGCACCAGCAAGCATTTCCGGTCGAGTCAGCCTGTTCAGGCGGTATTACAGATTGCTCTACAAGGTGCTCATTCAGGGTCTACAGGTTGTGGTAGTCACTCTGATTCAGCTGGGTCTTCACAGCGGGGCATATTCGGCTGGGGTTGTTATGAGTGTGGTGAGATAGGCCACTTTGCTAGAGAATGCATATCGATATTGCACCAAAGGCAATAGGATCAGACATGTCAGGTCCCCAGGGCTCCAGCACCACCAGCCATAGGCGGCTCACAGGGTAGTAGGGGTAGTCCCCAGGGTACTAGAGGTGGTCCTCAGTCCGGTAGGTCAGGTGGTCGTGGCGGTCGGAGCCACATGTATGCAGTTCCGGGCTGGACAGAGGTCGAGGCTTCAGATACTGTCATCACAAATATGATCTCCATTTGTCATCAGTTCGCTTCTGCTTTATTTGATCTGGGGTCTACATTCTGTTATGTATCTGTTTATTATGCTACTCGTCTGGAGTCTGTTGTGAGTCATTGCATGCGCCCTTGCATGTATCTACTCCAGTAGAAGATTCTTTAGTAGTGGATCAGGTGTATCGAGCTTGTGTGGTGACTATCCTGGGGTACGACACATGGGTATACTTGGTTATACTGGATATGGTTGATTTTGATGTGATCTTAAGCATGGATTAGCTATCTCTTTATCATGCGGTCTTGGATTACTTCACCAAGACTGTTACACTTCGAATGCATGGTATCCCTCCTATCATATGGAAGGGTACCGATAGCCATACACCGAGGGGAGTTATATCTTTCTTGAGCACCCAGCGGTTGGTTAGGAAGGGGTGCTTAGCTATCTTGCCTACGTCCGTGATACTAGTGCCACCACACCTTCTCTTGAGTCAGTTCCTGTGGTTTGTGAGTATTCAGATGTGTTTCTTTCTGATCTTCTGCGTCTTCCTCTTGATCGTGACATTGACTTTGGTATTAATATTGAGCGAAACACTCAGCCTATTTCTATTTTGCCATATCGGATGGCACCAGCTGAGTAGAGGGAGCTTAAGGATCAACTCCAGGATCTGTTGAGTAGGGGGTTCATCAGGCCTAGTGTGTCTCCATGGGGTGTTCCAATTCTGTTTGTGAAGAAGAAAGATGGGTCCATGCATCTGTGTATTGACTACATGCAGTTGAATAAGGTAACTGTTAAGAACATATATTCGATGCCGTGCATTGATGATTTGTTTGACCAGCTACAAGGTGCAGTGGTGTTCTCTAAGATTGACTTGAGTTCCGGCTACCACCAGTTGAGGATCAGGGTTTTGGACATCCCAAAGATTGCATTTAGGACTCGATATGGCCATTATGAGTTCCTAGTCATATCTTTCGGGTTGACTAATGCCCCAGCAACATTTATGGAGTTGATGAACCGTGTGTTCAGTACCTACTTGGACTCATTTGTGATTGTGTTCATCGATGACATTTTGATATATTAGAGAAGCAGAGAGGACCATGAGCAGCATCTGAGAGTTGTACTTCAGACCTTGCGAGACCATCAGTTGTATTCCAAATTCATTAAGTGTGATTTTTGGCTTGAGTTTGTGGCATTCTTGGGTCACGTGGTATCCAGGGATGGGATTATGGTAGATCCAGTGAAGATTGTAGCAGTTCATGATTAGTCTAGGCCTACATCTCCTATTGAGGTTCGCAGTTTCATCAGGTTGGCAAGTTATTACAGACAGTTTGTGAAGAGGTTCTCTTCTATAGCAGCTTCATTAACTAGATTGACTTAGAAGAATGTTCCCTTCCAGTGGTTAGATGAGTGTGAGGCAAGCTTTCTGAAGCTCAAGGCCTTGTTGACTTCAGCTCCGATTCTTACTCTTTCGGTCGAGGTTTAAGGATTTACAGTGTATTATGATGCTTCAGGTATTGGTTTGGGTTGTGTGTTGATGCAGCAGGCCGAGTTATTGCTTATGCTTCCAGACAGTTGAAGGTTCACGAGAGGAACTATCCCATACATGACTTGGAGTTAGCAGCAGTAGTCTTCACGTTGAAGATTTGGAGGCATTATCTTTATAGCGTACATTGTGAGTTCTTCACTGACCATCGTAGTCTTCAGTACATTTTCATCCAGAAGGATCTAAATTTGAGGCAGCGTAGGTGATTGGAGTTACTGAAGGACTATGACATCTCCATTTTTTATTATTCGGGCAAGGCAATCGTGGTAGCGGATGCCTTGAGCTGGAAGGCAGTGAGTATGGGTAGCTTGGCTTTCTTAGCAACAGAGGAGCGACCTTTAGCTTGGGACATCGAGTCCTTGTCTAACAAGTTGGTTAGACTTGATATTTCTAAGTTGGGTCATATTCTTGCTTGTGATAAGGCTAGATCTTCCTTGTTGGAGCAGATTCGAGCACAACAGTTTGATGATGCGAGGTTGAGGATCATTCGTGACAAGGTGTTGAGCGCTGATGCTAGGAAGGTGACCTTAGATTTAGAGGGTGTCCTAAAGATCGAGGGTCGTATCTGCATTCCTAGAGTTGGTGACTTGATTAGATTGATCTTCGAGGAGGCTCATTATTCTAGATATTCCATTCATCCCAGAGTAGCTAAGATGTATCGTGACTTAAGGAAGCACTACTGGTTGTATGGGATGAAGAGGGATATTTTATCTTTCATGTCTAGGTGCTTGAACTGTCAGCAGGTGAAGTTTGAGCACCAGAGGCCAGGTGGTTTATCTCAGAGGCTACCCATTCTGGAGTGAAAATGGGAGCGTATAGCTATAGACTTCATAGTCGGTTTGCCACGTACCTTGTGGAGATTTGATGCTATTTGGGTCATCATGGATAGGTTGACGAAGTATGTGCACTTTTTATCTGTTCAGACTTTCTACAGTTCTGAGAGGTTACCTCAGATATACATTTGTGAGATTGTCCGTTTGCATGGGGTGCTACTTTCTATCATATCTTACCGTGGTACTCAATCCACTTTGCATTTCTAGAGGTCGATTCAGAGAGAGTTGGGTACTAGAGTTGAGCTTAGCACCACTTTTCAACCGCAGACAGACGGTCAGTCAGAGCACACTATTCAGGTTCTGGAGGATATGTTGTGAGCCTATAATATTGATTTCAGGGGTCAGTAGGACCAGTGTTTAGCCTTGGCAGAATTTGCATATAATAATAGTAACACTTCCAGTATTTAGATGGCTCCGTTCGAGGCTTTGTATCGTAGGCAGTGCAGATCTCTGGTGGGTTGGTTTGATGTTTTTGAAGTTAGGTCGTGGGGTACTAACTTGCTTCGTGATTCTATAGACAGAGTTTGGGTCATTCAGGAGAGACTTCGCACTGCCTAAGTAGGCAGAAGAATTATGCTAATCGGAGGGTTCGAGATCTAGAGTTCAAGGTTGGTGACAGTGTGTTCCTTCGGGTGTCACCCATGAAGGGCGTAATGAGGTTCGTGAGGAAGGGTAAGCTTAGTCCTAGGTTTATTGCGCCATTTGAGATCCTTCATCGTATAAGGGAGGTTTCGTATGAGTTGGCCTTGCCTCCTGCTCTTTCCGGTGTGCACCCTATTTTTCATGTCTCTATGTTTCTGTCGTATATTCTGGAAGAGTCTCACGTGCTTCAGTTGGATTCGGTTCAGTTGGATGAGTCCTTATCCTTTGAGGAGGAGCTCGTTTTGATTTTGGACAGGCAGGTTAGGAAGTTGAGGTCCTAGGAGATTTTGTTAGTTAAGGTTCAGTGGCTGCATTATCCTATCGAGGAGGCTACTTGGTAGATTGAAACCGACATGCGGGCCCGCTATCCTCGCCTTTTCAAGTTTTTAGGTACCATCCTTTCTCTAACTTTCGAGGACGAAAATCCTTTTAGTAGTGGATGTTGTAATGACCCTCCAGGTCATTTTCTATTCTTTGCACTTTTTCTATGTTTCGAGCTTTCCACAGCGGCTACAAGTCATTATGACTTGTGGGATTGACGGTTCAGTTCCCGGGCCGTTCGTTATGGCTATTTTCCTATTTTAGAACTTGAACTTAGAAAATCTTTGACTTTGGTCAACTTTCTTGGTAATCATGTTCAGAATCTAATTTTGACAGTTTTGTTGGCTCCAAAATGGGGATTTTGGTCTAGTGGGACCCTTGGTTTAGGTCTGGGTGCTTTCGGTTTGGTGTTATGTTATTTTCTGTATTTTCAAGCCAGTTTGGCTTGTGGGGTTGATTTTGGTCAACATTCAGAGAAGACGGACTCGGATGGAAATTCAATCAGTGTTGTTAGCTCCAAAATATCGACTTTGGGCTAGTAGGACCTTTGGTATGGGTCCCGAGGCTCTCAGACTCATTTTGGGCCATTAGGTTTTGTTTTGGAAAAGTTGGCCAAAAGTTGATTTTGGGTGTGGGGCCCATTTTTCATTAAATCAACCTCTGTTGGGATTTTCATCAATTCCATTGAATCCGGAATGCCATTTTCACCCGAATAGCTCAGCTCGTTTGTGTCCACGGGACTCCAGATGTGTTCCCGAGGGTCCGTCGGAGAATTTTCAAGTGTTGGCTTTGCTGTTGGCAGCTGGTTGCTGTCATGGTACCAGCAGGCCATTGCCCACACGGGGGCATGGCCGCGTACGCACAAGAGCACCATCCGACCCCCCCTAATTGTTCATCACCTAGGCAGCCGACAAGCCGCGTGCACGCGCCCGCATGCGGCTTGACCAGCCCGCGTGTGCGCTGGCATGCCTCTAGCCTGGGCCTCCGCCTAGCCTTTGCATGCGCGTGCGCCTGGCCACGTGCGTAAGGCCGCATATGCAGCTTAGGGCAGCGCTGACAACCTTTAAGTTGTCATCTCCAACTCTTTTTCTTTCACTTCCAACATTTCACATGTGTTTTCCTCCATTATAATAGAACTCCAAAGCTCCAAATTGAACTCCTGACCTCCCCAAAGCTTGTGGTAGCAACTCCTACGGTCCATGATCACCCTTGCACTCGAATTGGTAAGCTTCCGCCTACGAATTTCTAATTTTTCCTTTGAGATTCCCTTGAACTAGTTTGACTTCGGGGCTAATTTGAGTCCCGAAATAAGTCCTATTCGCGCTCAACTTTTGAGCATGAGTTTCTTAACCCGTTGCGAGCATAATTGTGAATTTTATTTTCTGTTTTATTGTGTGGGCCCTGAGAGTCATTTTTCGACCCGATTTCTGGCTCAATTTTTCATATAGCAATATGTGTGTCATTCTTCTCTTTAGGTTATATTTGTGATAGCGTGGCAACTTTCTGAGGTTGTTCGAAAGGGGAAGGCACTCAAGTGACGGTTCGAGTTTGCGGTTCGACTCTGAGGTAGGTTATGGTTTACTTTCCTAGACTGAGTTTAGTTAGATTTTATATTATATATGTTACTGGAATATTAGGTTGGACTCTAGGTAGAATTAGGCTTAAATCATGTTACTTATAGCATTTTGGCCATTTCGAATCATAGATTAGAATTATTTGTGTTATCCTTAGTTTAGGAGCCCGTAGTATTGGTGTGCCTATCATAAAATCCTTAGTATGTTTTTAGGAGGTTTTAGAGGTAGAGTGGTTGCTTTTAGTTGCTTTTGTAGTTATTTTCTCATTCTTCCCATTTTATTTTGCCGTTGTATGTAACTGTGGGCCCAATGCCATAGTTTGGATTTGGGCGAAGTTTTCAGGCCAGTTCTCTTGATTGGATGGTATTTTTCCCCTGTTTTGCTTTGTTGTGTGCTATATTCTCTGAACGTAGAAATTTACATGCTTATTTTGCATTCTCATGCCATCGGTATAGAAAGGAATGATTTTCGAGGTTTTGATTCCAAACTTGAGATTTACTATAGTTACTATGAATTTTGGACCTTGAAGGAAATTACTTTGGTTTTACTATTGGTTTTGGAAAGAAAAGAAAAAATATTATTTTGATGCCGGTCTAAGGGACGTTTCTGGATTTTTTCTCCATTTACTTTCTGTTGATGAGTCCGATGATCAATTTCGGGCGGCTTGATGTGTTATTCTGAGTTTTACTTTTATGCACATGTTGATGAGTCTGAGGTTAAATTTTGGGTGCCCGATGCAATATTTCGGGTTCTACTTTTACACATCTATGCATCACATCATCATCCTTTATCGCATTGCATCATGTTGGAGCGTACTTGGATTGTTTTTTCCCTTGGTTTTACTTTGGTTGTTGCTTCCTTCTTCGCTAATTGATTAGTGTTGATTTTCAGTTTTATAACTATATTTAAGTGGATCCCTGTAGTTAGCTTACTTTCCTGTAATTTATATTATATATTATTTTTCTACACTTGGTCGGCCTATGATGCCTACTGGGTACCCGTTATCTTGGTACTCATACTACACTCTTCATCTTTTTCTGATGCAACACCTAGTACGAGCCGCCCTCACTGATCCTCCCATCATTCGAGGTCTGTTGCAGTTCGGATCGCGGTGAGCTCCCAGCGCCTTGGAGACTTTACATGCTTTTCATCTTGTATTTCTGTCTATATTTTGTATTTTGGATAGACAGAGTCTGTTGTATAGCTACTCTGTACTTTAGTCGCTCTTGTACTGGTGACACCAGATCTGGGTTGATTCTCGTGTATGTTTTGTCTTCTTGGTCACTTTAGGGCTATCTTTTGTATATTTAGTACAGTTGGTGTGTATATATGCTATTGGCCCTATATCCCTTATTTATATCTTCCGCTTTTCTTACTTTAACTGCTTTTATTGTCTTTCACATTGTTGGGTTTGGCTTGCTTACTGGGGGTTATGTAGGCGCCATCATGGCCCAGTTTCGGTTCGTGACATGAACTTACCCCATAACCTTCATGGTTAATGTCATGTTTATGACAACCTTTTGTATGTCTCTATGTAACACTATAAATAGAGGCATAAGAGTTCATATTATACACACTTGAAGACTTGAAACATATGAAAGAAAACTCTCTCTTATTCTCTACATTTCTTGTTTCAATATTGTTATTCTTTTAGTTTAGTTTTACAACACGTTATCAATATGAGGCTTAAATATTAAAGCTTGGTAGGTGTTTTTGAGTTTTGATCATCGGATAACTATGTTAATCTCTCTTCAAAATAATAATGATAAATGTCTCTCCCTCTCCCCCTCTTTCTCTCTATATTTTTTTAACTGATCAAATTGTGATTTTATTTGGCAGAATAACAGATATTAAAAAAAGAAGCTGACATATAGAATATGTGGTGTTTTATCACTTTCAAACTATAGATCTTTAACATGTTATATCAGATTGGATCTACATATAATCTTCTCCTAAAATAACAGTTTATATTGTTTCTTTTACTAATATAGAGAGATTACAGAAATATAATTTTGTCATTTTCTTTTGCAAGTCTGATTCGTTGGAATCATATAATGTGATCTTGTTTCTGTTAATTATTAATTTGGTATTATATATATATTTAGGGGAAGAAAATCATAATTTGCTGGCAAGATATTAGTATAATAAGCTAAGTAAATTTTTTAAAGGTGTCAGCAACTTTGCTGGACAATTACTAATTGTTAGCCCATAATCACTAATGAGCACAATATTTTCAAAAAGCTCGGGGGCTGACGGAATTCTAAGACTCAACATATCTAAGAGACAAGAAAATGATATATCAAAATGATCTCAATGATGTAACATCTTCATAAATGTAATTTGGTCACAAAGACACTCCCAATATCAATATTTGAAAAGCTAATATGTAGGACTGGGGAGGCATCATCTACAAGAGTTATGTGGTGTTTTAATCAGAGGAGTATTATATGCGTTGTACTCTTTTTTCTTAGCTAGGATTTTGTCTCACTGAATTTTTCTGGCAAGATTTTTAATGAGGTTACTTCTTTTTTCTTAGTTAAGATTTTGTCCCATTGAATTTTTCTGACAAATTTTTTAATGAGGCAACTAGCAATGTGTATTACTAGATATGTATACTCTTTTTTCTTCACTAGATTTTTTTTTCACAAGATTTTTTCTACTAAGATATTAATGAGACATATTATCTATCAAGGCATGGACATCCAAGGGGAAGTGTTATAAAATAATTAGTTAGTGTAGATGTCCATTACTCTAGATATAAATCATCCACTACTCTTCAACCACTATGATATTAACTCCCACACCTCCATAACCTTCCCTCTTGAACTTCACCCATAACCTTCATGATTCATGTCATGTTTATGATAATATTTTGTATCTCTATGTAACACTTATGGGTCGTTTGGTAAGGTGTATAAGAATGTGCAAAATATGGTATATTAATAATGCTTGCATTAGTTATGCTGAGATTTTTCTTATGCAGTATTTGATTTGGTGTATTAAAAATAATATGCATTGCATAATTTTTTAAAAAAATATTTGTTTACAAAAATATCCTTCACAAATATGGTGAAAAGGATGTGAAAAAGGTTTTGAGGGGCAATTGTGTCTTTAACCATGCATTAGAACCCATTGCATTATTAATACCATGGATTTTTATGTATTAGTTAACTTATACACACCTTAATACCAAATAGTATGTATAACTAATACAAACATTAGTTATACATAGATTGAAAAAGTGTACCAAACAAGGTACTAGTAATATACATAGGTAATGCATTTTTTTTTAATACACTTTACCAAACGACCTCTAAGAGTTTATACTGTACATACTTTATAGGACTTGAAACATATGAAAGAAAACTCTCTCTTGTTATTTACTTTTCTTGTTTCAATAAAATATTATTAATTTTTTAGCTAAATTTTATAAGAAAAAACATTTTTTTGTAAAAAAGTTATATAAACTTTGAATTCTTCCCATCTGTTGTAGCCTTGGTGGACAGAGTTACCTGTGCTGATGAGAGGTGATAAGTATCCCATGAATTTAGTCAAGGTGCGCAAAAGTTGGCCCAAACACCACGGTAAAAAAAAAACAAAACAAACTTGAACTATCCATGTTATCTTAAACCCATTGCCCACTAACACAAATCTTTAACCCATATCATCATGATTCATGAAGTAAATTAGAGAGAGTAGGCTGCATCGCGGTTCTTTTGATTATTATAAGGAAAAAAAAAAAAGCTGAGCAGAATAATATCTCTGCCCAAAAACCAGTCGTGAATTAGTTCCCCCAAATCCCTGCCCTCTCTCTATCTCTCTATTTCCAGTTCTCAATTTTCCTCCAATTCGTGTCTGTAGAAGTGGAAGTATAATTAGGGTTAGGGTTAGGGTTAGGGTTCCGTGATAAGAATCGAGTGCCATTCGGAGCATACGATGTACGCTGATCGGGTGGAGGCAGTAACAAAGAGGTCGATAAAGGATAGGCTTAACGGCAACACTGCTGATGATTTCGCTCGCCGGAGACAAATTGCCGGCAAGAGGTGTTCCCTCTTTCTCGCCTTTTCTACTTACACTTTTGATGGCTTCAACAGCTTTTTCATGTCTCCTGTTTTTGTACATTTGCTTAGATGTTTTATTTAGTAATTCAAGTAAGTTTTTTTGGCTAAGGATTGGTATTAAGAAGACCAATATTCCGCATCTGCTTAGTGCAGAGAGTGCTCTCATGGTTTTTGTTGTACCACATGAGATGTGTGTAAATTGTAATAGCAGTCTAAAGTCTTTTTTTTCCTCCTTATTTTGAATAGATAGTACTTCCTCCCTTCCATTTCCTGTGATTGTGCTTGACTAGGCATGAGTTTAAGAAATAAAGAGACTTGAGCTTTATGGTCTAAAACAAGCTATAAATATTCGTGTTGCTATAAATTATCTCATTAAGGGTGGTACCAGAAGTTTAAAATTGAATTATTCCTAAATATAGAAAGGTGTCAACAAGGATTTCATACCCTATGCTAGTTCTTCCCGTCTTCCTCCTTGTTCCTTGTGTACTGCCTTTTAGAATTTAAACCAAATAAATTCCTTTTGGGGCTCTGAGCCCTCGTAGATTGGAGTATCTGCTCGATGCTCTCAAAAACATAAAGGTTTAGTCGACCTAATGATTAGGACTGGGAGATGCATTTTTTTTTTGAGAAGGTAGTAGATTATGTATTAAAAATGCAGCAACTTACCACCAACTAAGCACCAAGTTGGTACTAAGGCAGTACAAGAGTCGGTAATCCTTCTGTACAAAATAATTACAAAAAAGAAGGATACCTACAATAAAGGCCCTATTCTTGTAAAGATTTTATGAAATCTGGACATACTATCTTCATCCTTTACAACCTGTAGATTACACCGAAAAGCCAAAAGCCATAAACATTTGCATTTAAGCTTCTGTATATTAACTTTTCTTCCCTTCAAATCATCTCACATTTCTTGGGTGATGCATTCTATGAATTAAAAATGCAGATTACATCAAAAAGCCAAAAGATACTATGGAATCTAAACGTACAATTTTCATCCTTTACAACCTGTCGATTACACCCAAAAGCCAAAAGCCATAAACATTTGTATTTAAGCTGCTGTATAATAACTTTCTTCCCTTCAAAGCATCTCACATTTCTTGGGAGATGCATTCTACGAGTGAGAAATGAACAAATTAGCTAAAAAGCTATTATTTGCTAAGTTGCTCGGACTTGGGTGCGGGTGTTCGATACGGGTGCGGATCTATATGTTGGATCTGTCATGATCTAAACTTTAAGATTCGGGGGTATGGATCTAGGCACGGATACAGGTGCGGTAATTCAGCTAAAAATAATTCAAATATTAAAAATAGAGTTATAAAAATATGCCTAGATTATGGTGGACTATTTGGAAGGAAAGGAATGCACGAATTTTTGAGAGCAAGTTCGAATATGTAACTATTATCAAGTACAAATGCATCTCTTTACTGTTTATTATTAAGTTCGAATCAGAAATCATTGTATTTGTTTCGAATTTCTCTATCGATTTTGGTCAAAGTACCCGAAATCGTTTGACCATATCCGGTACGGATCCCACACCCATGTGTCAACACGGATGCGGCATCGAAAGTGAAGAGTCCACACAATTTAGATTATTTGTAAGTACTAGTGGTGATATAAGTATATGAGATCAATCATGCTTATCTTTTCTTTGCAGCTTTAAGCCTCATTTCGTGGAGTCCTATTAACTTTCTGGTTCACTTACTGTAATCTATTGTGTAGGCACAGAGAAGAAGATGACAAATGGGAACATGATCTTTACGAGCGACATGAAGTTCCGGGATCAAGTACGGTGTTGATTGATACCATTAGATTCAGTTAGATGTTACTTATTCATTAGGCAATATACTTGTGATTGCTCCACTAAAAATTTTGATATCTTTTATGGACTTCCATAGGCCAGAGAATTGGTGCTAAGGATCTTCGTCTAAAACTCCAAAAGAAAAGTATCCAACAAGCTACTCAAAGTGTTAAAGGTTCTGTCTCTGGAGGTATGAGGGATCTGCGTGAAAAGCTCTCTGGTACTGTATACTCACAAACAGTGGAAAATGATCCCCCCAAAACAAAGCTGAAGGTGGCTCCTGAAATAAGTAAACCTGTCAGGAGAAGTAGCATGGCTGAAGCTCCTGCCATGGAGACAAAAAAGATTGCCAGCACAGTTTCAAAGAAGAAGTCCCAGCAAAAGGCAAGATCTCCTTACTCAGATTAGTTTCACCAATAAGCTCCTTGTCAATAGTATTACTTCTTTATCAAATGGTGATATTGCCATTAAAACGTAAGCATACACAACCCGCCCCCCAGTAAGAAAAGGAGATGAACTTTTAGAAATCTCCCACACAGAAGGGTAGTAGAGTGCTGAGTGCTCTAGACAAAAGTAACATGTGGCATGTTTTACATGATACCATCTACCTTACGTTCAGTTCTTTAGGTATTAGCTCCTTAAATTTTGTTGCTGGTTGCTGGTTCTTGTTATA
Organism: Jaltomata sinuosa; assembly: GCA_003996215.1. Lineage (NCBI taxonomy): Eukaryota > Viridiplantae > Streptophyta > Magnoliopsida > Solanales > Solanaceae > Jaltomata > Jaltomata sinuosa. Next base: position 81,712 of record QJPP01004341.1, read on the forward strand.
TGTTCAGTGGGTCAGTTTCCTGTTTGGAACAATGTTATGCCAATAGGGCTTATAGTACTCCCTCCATTTCATGTTGCATAACCCTTGCCTGGCCACGTAGTTTAAGGAAGAAAGAAAGACTTTTGAAACTTGTGGTCTTAAACGTGTTATAACATTTGTGTGGTGGTTAGACTTTTGAAATTTCTCATCTTGATTATGGCATAACATTTGTGTGGCTATAAAAAGTTTGTCATTCAGGATAAATGGGAAGTTTTAAGTTAAAATTGTTTCCAAATTTAGAATGTGGTCGTTCTTTTTTGAACATACTAAAGAAAAGGAAATAGTGTCACATAAGCTAGAACAGATGGAGTATTAGGATACTGTACAATGTAATACATGACCAATATAAATCCTTTTTCGTTGCTAAGTTCATTTCGTAGTCAAATTATTCGGTCTGGCTCATAGCTATGTCTGCTTCCCTGCTGGATATTTATATTTTTCTGGATTATGGAATCGAACCAGTGAAATAACTCTCAAAAGCAAACATCTTTGCTTCTGCCCTGGGTTCATTCTTAAAAATTAAGACTACCTAGAACCAAATCAAGGTCATGCACACAGTTTTCTAGAAGATTGACACCTACTGGCTGTTTATTTCCAGGGTTGAGTTTTGTGAATACAACAACATACCTAGTGTAGTCCCAAAAGTGGGGTCTGGGAAGGGTGGGGTGTATGCATACCTTACCCCTACCTTTGTGGAGGTTGAGTTTTCTGAATGTTGAGAATTTTTATTTCTAAGTGCTTCTTGGTTGGTCCTTATAGCCTTAAGAAACTGTATAGAAATTTGTTTATTCCAGTTTGATTGATAGGAGTTTTTCTGGGCATACGTCTTTGATTTTGTTGAATATGCATATGCTGTGGCTAGGACTGCTCTGCTCACTGGACTCTAAAATATGGCTGGAGTAACTGTGTCCATGCAACATATGCATAGGGAAAATCAACCCAACCTTTCTGAATATCAGTCACTGAGACATATCTTCCCTTTGCGCTAGCTGGGATTTTTATAGTGAGCTATCGTCACTTCAACCAGCAATCAAATGGAATCTGGAAGGATTCTTGGTAATATAGATATCTGGGAATATGCTTGGTCGACATAAGGTAAGATCCTTCAAGTAGAGTGCGTTGCTGCCCATGGATGATATATTCTTATGCACATATTACGGTTGTCTCAACTTTGTTGTGCTAATAGAGTACGACAGTGAGGGTTGTATACTCTTCAACATGTTAGGGGTTGATGGTTGAAACTTGAAAGAGAGGTATCCAGACTTTTTACTTCTCAATTTCAAAAGTAGAGGACATTAAGTTTTTTGAATGACAATTGACATGTCCACAAGCAGCTTTATCAAAGGATTAAGGAAGCTAAGCTTTATATATGAGTGGAAATTTTGGCTACTATATTAGGATCAATTGCAGGCTGGAGCCACCAAAAAGACTTGTGCTTCTCTAGCATCAGGCCTGTAGTGTGGGAAAGGAAAAAGGAAGATATGGGAAACCAAACCAGCTTGCATACGGTAGATGATTTGGAGAAAGAGAACATACTCAAACTGAAGTACAATAGCATTTCAATTTTGGCCTTTTGCTGTAGTAGGCAGGATGTTTTTATGTAGATAGGTCTATAGATTTTCTCAGTGACCTCACTTATTAGAAGTGTAACTGAGCGTTTCGCAAGTACGACAAATATAACTCCCAACACTTTCTTAGTGCCTTTGTTTCTTAATATAAAATATTGCTTACCATTTCTATGGGAAAAAAAAGAAATAGGAAAATAGAATCAGGCTGCTATGCTTTTAATCCAATGATTTATGGGGAAGGTGGTTTTATGCAGGTGGCATCCTCAAGCTAGGGATTGACAGTGTTTGTTTGGAGCAAAATATTACTGAAACTATTTTTAAGAAAAATAAAAGAAAAAGTAAAAGCCTATCATAGTTTGAAAAGAGTAATATGGACCGACAACCTAGTACTTTTTGTATCTCATGGATTTCGAACATAAAGGAAGCAATACAGCATGTCCCTCTATACATGTCCGAAGTTTTGTCCTAGACTACAAACAACAATTACATGCAGCGAAACTGAAAAGCCTGCAATGAAAAGAAATATGTGAAATAAAAATCACGTCAATCTAGTCTAGAAATCACATAAATCTCTGATTCTGATCCAAAAGTACTGTTTTAAGTCTAATTCAAATTAATGAATAGTTTTGTCATGCTACATTTTTAATTTTCTATTCTCAATCACCAATATATCAATTTGTCAAGTAGATTCAATTTTTTTTAGAACGGTGGTGTCCTGGCAAGTTTCACGTGCCTACACTATTCTACTAGATACCTGCCACCTCCCCCTGGTGCAGGTACCAACTAAATCTCCCCAACAAGGCTTTGGCATATGGGAAGAAATCACTAAAAGTTTTGGTCTTTGATGGGATCTGGACCCTGCGCTCCCTTGGTTTCATCCACTTTATTGCTGGCGACCTCGAGGCCACACCCTTTGGTGCTTTGCCTGTTTGTTAATTATATTCATTATTTCATGCTTACCCTCGTCAGGTGGGCATCTTGGTGCACGACTTGGGTCTAGACTTAAGTGTTTTCTAACGACGAAGTGCTTAACGTACATTGCACTTACCTTCAAGGCTAAGTCTCCTCAGTGACTGTCCAGCTTTTAACAACATTGTGGCATGCACTACAGGTTTGAACTCATGTCCAGAGTTTATCCTTGACTCCTGAATTTCATGGTCTAGTGAAATCCCACACCTTTCATGCTCACATTCGACCCCTCCACTTTCGTCTGTGCTGGTTTACAGTAGAAACAGGAATCAAACTGAAACTGTTATTGCTATCTATAAAACTTCATATAGATCCTATGTTTTCTTTCTAGTCTTACCATTCCACGTCTTTCAACACATTTTCACATGTTTTGCAGCATTTTCATTATTACCTTATTGCTCTTTAGTGACATCATGTGTGGTGAGCTTATTGCATTTGATCGGCACATCCTTTATTTCTTTAGCTTCTTTAACTTTTCATGTGCAATTAGACCCTCTGCTTTGCATTTCTTACTACTGTGTAATTGGTGGTTGTGGCTGTCGGTGTTCATTCTACTTGTCTCAGGACGCTGGTTCCTTACCTTGATGTTATCAGCTATCACATAATAAACAAAAACGGTTGAAAACTACTCAAGCATGTTCAATGTGCTATTCCAGAGTACACTGTGGGACTGCTCTTATATATAAAGGTTTATACATTTGGTGCAGGCAGAATCAGTGGATAATTTTCTACAGTCATTGGGTCTTGAGAAGTATGCAATTACATTTCAAGCTGAAGAAGTATGTAAATCACTGCTGCTCTTTCCTTTTTAATTTAGTTTTAAGTGCTGCAGAAAATCACCTTCTCCCTGTGCTTTCATGCAGGTTGATATGGCTGCTCTTGTGCACATGACAGATGAAGATCTTAAAGCTATGGGAATACCAATGGTAAACCATAATTTTGTATGAGAATTCATTTGAAGATTGTGACTTCCTGTTTTTCATTTTCTTGTTAATTTTTTGGTTATGAATGGGAAGAGAAATCATAATGAAGAAGGTTCAATTCAGCAGGCATTGTTTTTGATAAGAAGAGAGATTTTTCAATAAATGTTTCTGGGGAAGCTTCTTTGGTTTGGTTGTCTTGATAATTGTTGAAGAATGAAAAGTCCCACATTGGTAGTTAGTGAGATGGTGATCTCCTTATTAGGCTTGGGCAATCCTCCTCCCTTTGAGCTTAGCTTTTGGGGTGTGAGTTAGGCTCAAGACCTAATTTTACACGGTATTAGAGCCAGGTCCATCCTAATTTTTTATTCACCGATGTTGGGACCCCATGTTATATTGTCCACGCTCCAGTTAACGAGGCCTGGGCGTGCGGGGGAGTGTTAAGAGTCCCACATCGGAAGGGGGGAGGGGATTGGTCTCCTTATAAGGCTTGGGCAATACTCCTCCCTTTGAGCTAGCTTTTGTGTTGTTAGTTAGGCTCAAAACCTAATTTTACATGGTATTAGAGCAGGACTGATAAGAATCGGGTTACTTGAATAAACAAGAAAATAATGCGGAAGCGAAAATATGAAGATTAAAGACAAGAAATTAAAAGATATGTGAAATTTGAGAATAAAATCCCCAAATTTCAAGATTAGTGCTAAGAACCCTAATTGATCTTAGTATTCATAAATTAGCGGATTAAAACTAATTATGATACTAATAGAGTCAATTCAAGAAATTAGATCAAAAGTGATCTAGACCCCTATTTCGAAGAAATTAGAGACAACAATTAGTATAAGACTAATTACCTTCTTTAATTTACGAATAAGAACCAAAGATATCAAGTTAAAGAATTAATCTTACCTCTTAAAGAATCGTTCTTATAAGGTTACAAGATAAATACCATGTAGCCACACACAAAGGTGTAAAGAAGAGAAACTCTCAATTAATAATAATGTTGTCTAATGAAAATAATAAAATCCACCCCTATTTATAGGGAAAAACTATCCCAAATAGCATGGGATTAGGATCTACTTTTATGAAAATCATAAATAAAATCTAACTAGGAAACTTTAAACTAGGAAGGCAAGTAAAATAATACCAAAATTCTTCCTAAAATTAGCTAACAAGAATAAAGGGAAAAAGTGTCAAAACTTGACACCAAAGTCACCCCAAAGCAGCCCCACGTTGGGCAGGAATTTCAGCCCATTTGGGCTTGAGATTTCAGCACCTTTGAGCATGTAAATCAGCCTCTCCTTGACTCCTTTGAGTCTCCATGTGGCAGCTCCTTTGACTCTCCTTTGGGCCTTCATGTGGCAATGGAAATTCAGCACCCCAAATGAGGCCCAAATTTTCCTCTCTTTAGCTTGAACTTGGATTATGGAATATGTGTACTACTAAGCCCACTTGTTATCGTAATTCTTGGGCTCATTCTCGGAACTTTCTTTCACTATAAACATCTTCTTGATCTCTCACTAAAGCCCATCAACTTTAATGGAGGTATGCCACCGTGGATGCTAGCATTCCCCTCTTCTTGAAAGCAATTCGTCCTCGAATTTGAATCTCGCAAAATTAAGAAGACTTGCAGTAGTAAACAACATCCATTACTTGAAAGCAACAATGGTAGGAATAAAATAAGATAGTGACCATGTGTCCAGTTAACCCAATTAATCCTAGCATGTATAAATACACCCTTATAAAGCATGTGGACATCATCATCCCAGTAGAAAATTCTTCTACGTATATACGCACAACAAAAGTTTCGTTTAGATTTCATAGGCAATGATACATGCCTCTCCAATTCAACTCTATCAATAAGGTACTCCAATGGGCTTGACACAGACGACCTAAGATCCCGAGAATATGCATCGAATTGAACACTTTTATGATATAGCCAAGCATCCTCAATTACACCTCTCATAGATTCTTTCCCATACAAGCAAGTCACATAAACACTTGAGTTTTCAAAAAGGATAGAAGAACCCTTGAACTCCTACTCATTTGTAATCCTCCTCCCACAAACAACATGCTTCTTTTCAACAAGTGGGGATTCACAATCAACTATGTCATGCTCAATTTCAAAAGGGAATGAATTACTCTTATAGTTGAACTTAGAGGTTGCAATTAATAACTTATTATAGAGTAAAATATCATCATCCTCAAAATTAATAAAGTCACCAATGTAAGAATTAAGAGTGTAGTTCATCACCTCCAAAAAGATCTTAAGTGTTCTAGGAATCCCAAGAATGTGAATAAACCAATCATACATACCGTACTTGGTCTTATGTAACAAAGGAATGACATCATATTGTTTTTCCATTTGCATGAGTGTTAGATTCACATCTGCCTTGTTGAACTCTTTGTCATGATCAGTCTTACCGATAGACCCAAAATAATTCTCTTTACCTTCATCCTTCTCACCAACATGCACTTCCTCAATGAGACATATAGTTTCAACCACCTTAGGATTAAGTTCATGCAATGATGATTTTTCAATGCAAACTTTCTCATGAGCACCTAAAAGAGAGTCAAAACAACTAAAAGAAGAAGTAAGAATGTTAGAGTTAGAATAAGAAATAACCTCACTCAAACTCTCTTGTTTTTCTCTCTCTATCTCACGACCATCACTCTCCTTTTTACTCTCACGGTCATCTCTCTTTTCTTTTCTCTCGATCTCACTTTTTTTCTCCCTTGACATTCCATTCCCTTCACACAACACATCCTCTCCTTTTTCCTCTCTTAGGATATCAATATGCACTTCCTTGCTCCTCTCATTCTTCTCTCTCTCAAAAATTTTCATTGCTTCTTTCACACGTTTCTGATCTTCATAAACTTGGGATGGAGTTAAAGGTCCAAGTATATATTTTCTTTTATTTAGCTTAAGAGACACTTTATTCTTTCCTCTATCATGAATTGCATTCCTACTAAATTGCCATGGACGCTCAAGCATGATATGTCAATCTTTCATTGGAATTACATCACAAAGAACATCATCGGAATACCTCCCAATAGAGAAAGAAATCATGCATTGCTTAGTCACCTGAAGCTCACCAAAATCATTCATGCATATAAGTTTCAACTTCTCCACCACATATGAACTCACCACATTAGCACCACTTTCACTATCAATAATCATAGAGCAAATATTACCCTTTATCCCACATCTTGTATGAAAAATATTTTTCCTCCTTAAATCAGCTATGGTGACATTCAGATCCTCCAATTGTGTGATCGGCACTTCAATAAAGTTGATGTCGTTTTGAGTTTTAGCTTCAGTTTCCTTACCTATTTGAGACATCTCAAGAAAATATCAAAGAAATAAATATCTCTCAATTTGGCTTTTTTTCCCCTCTCTCTATTGATTTCACTCTCTCTTGTCTTTTTCCACTCAAATTACAACCTTTGGTTGGATCCTTATGGATTTATGCATAAACCCTACTAGTAACAACCCTTTAGAAGTAAGATGTAGAAAGAAAAAGAATTTACCAATACCCAGACGGATTGGGTTTTGATGAGACAAGAAAAAGACCAATTTGTATACCAAAAAGAAACTCCAATTTTTCCCTCTTTTTGATTTTCCTTCTTGATGTTGGAAACACAATAAACCCGGAGTTTCTAAAAGCAACTTAATTTTCAAGAACTTGAATTTTCTCCCCCCCTTTTTTTTTCTTTTTTCTTTATTTTCATTTTTTTTTGGCTATGTAGACCCTTTAAGCTACTACTAAAAAGCACAATTTTTTTTTTGAAACTCCCAAGATTATCAAGAACGGAAGCCTGATAGAACGCTCTGATACCACTTGATAAGAATCGGGTTACTTGAATAAACAAGAAAATAATGCGGAAGCGAAAATATGAAGATTAAAGACGAGAAATTAAAAGATGTGAAATTTGAGAATAAAATTTCCAAATTTCAAGATTAGTGCTAAGAACCCTAATTGATCTTAGTATTCATAAATTAGCGGATTAAAACTAATTAAAGAACTTAGATCAAAAGTGATCTAGACTCCTATTTCGAAGAAATTAGAGACAACAATTAGTATAAGACTAATTACCTTCTTTAATTTACGAATAAGAACCAAAGATATCAAGTTAAAGAATTAATCTTACCTCTTAAAGAATCGTTCTTATAAGGTTACAAGATAAATACCATGTAGCCACACACAAAGGTGTAAAGAAGATAAACTCTCAATTAATAATACTGTTGTCTAATGAAAATAATAAAATTCACCCCTATTTATAGGGAAAAACTATCCCAAATAGCATGGGATTAGGATCTACTTTTATGAAAATCATAGATAAAATCTAACTAGGAAACTTTAAACTAGGAAGGCAAGTAAAATAATACCAAAATTCTTCCTAAAATTAGCTAACAAGAATAAAGGGAAAAAGTGTCAAAACTTGACACCAAAGTCACCCCAAAGCAGCCCCACGTTGGGCAGGAATTTCAGCCCTTTTGGACTTGAGATTTCAGCACCTTTGAGTCTCCATGTGGCAGCTCCTTTGACTCTCCTTTGGGCCTTCATGTGGCAATGGAAATTCAGCTTCTTCGGCCTCTCCTTTGGGGTTTAATGAGGCCCAATTTTCCTCTTCTTTAGCTTGAACTTGGATTATGGAATATGTGTACTACTAAGCCCACTTATTATCGTAATTCTTGGGCTCATTCTCGGATCTTTCTTTCACTATAAACATCTTCTTGATCTCTCACTAAAACCCATCAACTTTAATGGAGGTATGCCACCGTGGATGCTATCAAGGACCCATGTCACCCAATGTTTGGCCCCCAAATTAAAATTGCCCACGCACCAGATGTCCAATCCTGGGTGTGAGGTGGGGTGTTGAAGAATGAAAAAGTCTCACATTGGTAGTTTATGAGATAGGTGATTTCCTTATAAGGCTTGGGCAATCCTCCTCCCTTTGAGCTAAGCTTTTGGGGTGTGAGTTAGGCTCAAGACCTAATTTTACAATAATCACGTTGATTCGAGAGATCATGCTTTTCAAGGGTTAGGCCAAAGGATTCTTGAGTAGCACATCTTTGGATTTGCAATTTCAGAGTCAACCCTGACCACATGGTGATAGCTTGGACTTTCAGTGGGAACCTCTTTAACCATTTATTCTGTTCATTTCTTTGTTTTTGAGCTACTCCTTTTGTCCCATTTTATCTGATACGCTTTCCCTTTTAGTCTTTCCTAGAAAGATGACACGTTTCTCATTTTGGAAACTATTTGATCTTAGCATCCCCATTTTACCTTGATGACATGTCTTGTTGCGATTCACTTGATGTAAAAGTTCATTGTTTATAAAGAGAGAAAATGAAAAGACATTTTGAACTCCTCTTACTATTGTTCATTTAAAAGGATATTTGTGGTATTTCACATATATATGTATATGACATATCAAAAGTCCATTTATTTCTTAAAACTCAGTACACTATTTTTTTCTCTCTTTTGGGGTGGGGAGGCAGAGGAACGAAGGATGTATTGTGAAGATTTTGAGGAATCAACTGAATACTGATAAAGTTGAAGTTGTACTAGTGAAATGGCATGGACAGCAGTCTTTTCTATTACGTGCTGATTGAAAGCTTTGTCCCCTTTTGGTTGTAACAGGGTCCAAGGAAGAAGATAATATTAGCACTGGAGACTAGAACCTGATGATTGGAGTTGCATCTTCCTTTGCTGGGGTTATTCGTTGGTCTTCCACCCAACAAGTCAGCAGGCTTGTGTTTTAACTGTACAAGTCTCTTTCTGGGATTTATTTCTTTTCAAGTTTTTTTCTTTTTCTTTTTCAATTCTTGGGTTTTATCAAGTCAAGTGTGGTTAACGAGAGCTCTCAACATGTACAACATGGGAACATTTAATGATGGGCTAGGCCTTAAGGGCATATAATTTAATGGCTTTTTTGGTTGCTTGTCATGTAAACTTGGAAGCCAAATTTTGCTGCTTCGTCCCGCTTATAGCTCTCTATACTTTTTAGTTTGGCATTACTATTATCTGTTCACTTCTATTAACCGTGAAGGAGGGGTGTGCATCGGTCGGTTCGGTTCGGTTTTGTATATTATCGGTTTGGTTTATCGGTTATCGGTTTGTAAACATGCAAAACCGATAACCAAACCAATAAGATATTCGTTATCGGTTTTTGGTCAATCGGTTTTTGGTCCTTAACGGTTCGGTTATCGGTTTAACCGATAAGAAAATGCTCCTATAATATTTTTGATTTCTCTTATTTTCTTCTTCATATATAGACTACTTTCATGCATAAACATCTATACAAATTACAAGCATAAGCAAATTCAAATACGTTATTACTAAAATAAACTTATTTTCTTTCTTATTAAGTAGAAAACTTGAATACAGTAGCAATGGTAGCAATTTCTCAAAAAGAAAAACAACACTGATAGGTAGAATGCTATCAAACCAATGACTTTAGAAAGAAAACAACAACACTAAGACAACAATTATAAAATGCAAAAAATAATAGGGTATATATTTAAAATCTAAAGCCACTATTATACAATTATGAATAAAAATATAATCTAAATATAATCTTATTGGGTTATCGGTTTAACCATTAACTAAAACCTTAAAACCGATACCGAACCGATAGCCCAATAATTTTTTTTACAAAACCGTTTAAAAACCGTTAACCCAATAACCCAATACCAATAAATCAATAATATTTTTATCGGTTCGATTTATCGGTTAAACGGGTTTTTGCACACCCCTACCGTGAAGTCTACGTTTTCCCAACTAAATAAAGCTACACCCTCACTATATTGTCTGTCTCCGGTATTTTGGCATGATTCTTCACTTAAACCTAAACTTAGGGCTGTTCCCTTTAAGCACTTACACTACCTTAGATTTGTTCCAATTAAGACACTTCCTGACATAGAGTAAGTTTCACTCAATATAGGCGCGTGAAGAGCCTGAACAAAACAGATCTTTTATTTTGTTTTCCTTCCTTTTTTTTTTCTCCACCATTGCTTCCCCCACTTTCACAATAATTTTGATGCGAGACATGAGTTATTCAAAACAATTTTGTTTGTAATATTTGCTTTCAGCAAAAGACGTGCATTTTATTTTTTTAAACTTCCAGCAGAAGACTAATTTTTTTAATGGACATGAGATTCAAATTTCAAACTAGTTTGTTTGCCTAAAACTGAATTATTTCTTATTTGAAAAAAAAAAGATCTGTTATAATGGAAAAAATGTTCTGATAGTGGTGGAAGTTAAATTTGAAAGAGGATATGGTGGTGGCTGTTGCGACAGAAATTGAAGGAGGTAGTGACTGTTTATGGTGGCTGGATTTGAAGTACGGAGATGGGGAGTTGGTTGGAGAAGAATTCCACCATTATTGGTCGTTAGAAAGCTTGAAGGTTTAGAATGGGTTACTTGATTTGATGAAAATTTTGAGAAATTAATGTTGGGGTCGTCTTCGGTCTTCGTGGGGAATTTTTAGTTGAAGATATAACAAATTTGAAGGAGTTTCTCTTGAAATTTTGTATTAAAATCATGGTTGGAACAAGAACACACATGAAGATGGTGAAGAACACTGATTTCTTGAACACCAATGTATCCTCTCTTTTTTTAATGTGTCATTTTCTGATTGGTTAAAAACTAAGTTTTGTTTTTTCTCTGTGTTATTTTTGTTTTGTATATTAAATAGATTTTTAAAGTAAAATTCTTTTTACTCAAAATGACACATGGCCTCGTCTTATTGGTCATTTGTTACGTCAGCAACAAGTGTATTGCACGCTTTTTAAGTTTGGCTGATTGTAAAAAAAAGTGTGTAATTAGAACAAATTTTGTTCTGGGTAGTGTAAGTGCTCAATAGGAAGACCCCTAAGTTTAGGTATCTAAATAAAAGATCATGTCAACTTCATATGTGTTGGGCCAAAATAAAGTTGATTTTTTCTGCATCAACATTGTCGCAGAGAAAGTTGATTTGTTTAGCCCAAGTATTATCTCGGAGACAAATTTAAGAATGACACATGTCCTCGTCTTATTGGTCATTTGTTACGTCAGCAACAAGTGTATTGCACACTTTCTAAGTTTGGCTGATTGTAAAAAAAAGTGTGTAATTAGAACAAATTTTGTTCTGGGTAGAAAGGTGTGGAGGACGCGGATTAGGGTAGAAGAGTAGTAGGTAGAAGTGTGTGTAGGCTAGTAGGTAGGAGTGTTTTTCTTTATTGTCCCGACTAGTAATCGTAGTGCTACACTTATAGTTTATTGTTCTTGGATTCCTCGTGGTAGTATTTTGTGGCAGTGCTCTGTTTCTGTCTGTTGTTTGTTACTACATATTACTTCCTATCGTCTCTTGTAGTTTTATCTTGTATTTTTACCCTGTATCATTGTTACGTCCTTTGTAGCCTATTTTTAGACTGTTTTGTCTTGAGCCCGGGGTCTATCGGAAACAGCCTCTCTACCTCACCCCTGAGGTAGTGGTATGGACTGCATACACTCTACCCTCCCCAGACCCCACGCTGTGGGAATACACTGGGTATGTTGTTGTTGTTGTTGTTGTTTGTTCTGGGTAGTGTAAGTGCTCAATAGGAAGACCCCTAAGTTTAGGTGTCTAAATAAAAGATCATGTCAACTTCATATGTTTTGGGCCAAAATAAAGTTGATTTTTTCTGCATCAACATTGTCGCAGAGAAAGTTGATTTGTTTAGCCCAAGTATTATCTCGGAGACAAATTTAAGAATGACAATGCATTGCACAAAGCAAATTTTGCACTGTAGTACAAGAAGCTAGCATCAGCATAAATATACAGGTGAAGGTGTGTATCTAGTCATTTTTGTATAAAATCTTCACGGAATGTAGTGTACATAATCTCAATTCTCAACTAGTCCAAAACTTTTCGGGTACACTACTACCAAAGGTGTCCATCATCTCCAATCAAGCCTCACAAGCTTTTCCCACACAACTTTAGCATTGTCCATGGACACCACTTTTTGTTCTTCCACTCTAAGGTATTATCTGTAACTCTTGACATGCTACTCAAGTTTGACCTTCCATGCAAGGTACTTTCTGTTTTCCACTTTATATCTTTTCCATTCTCTTATGACTGCAAGAAGCACATGCAGTGAAACTGGCAGAAAGAATGGCTGCAACAAACAAAAATAAACTTTTATTACCTCCAATCAAAATTAATCTCCTGCAAGTGATGAAATGAGAATAAAATACACACTATAGCTACCATTTAAGTAGAGATAGAATGTTAATCCCTAGTTACTCTTTAAAATGAAAGAAACAGAATTGGTATTGACAAGTGCAAAATGAGTCCGATGCGGCACTCTTCATTTATACCAATGCAAAAAGCAAGTCAATGAAAATAACTCAATTATGATGGTTTCCCAGGATAGAATCCGAATTGACTTGCAAAAAGTTCAGTGCTATCAGATTTATCACTATGGTGTAGCAGAAGAGTGTCAAAAGAGAACACCAAGCTAGAATTAGAACAGTCAATTTAAAGAGTGTTGAGGCTAACTCTATATGTTAACTACCCACCCACAGCTTATTAACCTGTTCCTAGATATTTCTTTGTATCAAAGACAACAACAACAACAACAACAACATACCCAGTGTATTCCCACAGCGTGGGGTCTGGGGAGGGTAGAGTGTACGCAGACCATACCACTACCTCAGAGGTGAGGTAGAGAGGCTGTTTCCGATAGACCCCCGGCTCAAGACAAAACAGTCTAAAAATAGGCTAAAAAGGACGTAACAATGATACAGGATAAAAAACAAGATAAAACTACAAGAGACGATAGGAAGTAATATGTAGTAACAAACAACAGACAAGCAGACAGAAACAGAGCACTGCCACAAAATACTAGCACAAGGAATCCAAGAACAAGAAACTATAAGCGTAACACTACGATTACTAGTCGGGACAATAAGGAAAAACACTCCTACCTACTAGCCTACACCCACTTCTACCAACTACTCTTCTACTCTAATCCGCGTCCTCCACACCTTCCTATCTAGGGTCATGTCCTCGGTAAGCTGCAACTGCGCCATGTCCTGTCGAATCACCTCTCCCCAGTACTTTTTCGGTCTACCTCGTCCTCTCCTGTAACCATCCATAGCCAACCTCTCACACCTCCGCACTGGAGCATCCGTGCCTCTCCTCCTCACATGTCCGAACCATCTCAACCTCGTTTCCCGCATCTTATCTTCCACCAACGCCACACCCACCTTATCTCGGATATCCTCATTCCTAATCCTATCTCTCCTCGTAAACCCGCACATCCATCGCAACATCCTCATCTCCGCCACCTTCATCTTTTGAATATGAGAGTTCTTTACTGGCCAACACTCAACTCCATACAACAAAGCTGGTCGAACCACCACTCTGTAGAATTTGCCTTTAAGTTTAGTAGGCACCTTCTTATCGCACAAGACTCCAGATGCGAGCCTCCATTTCATCCACCCAACACCAATACGGTGGGTGACATCCTCATCAATCTCTCCATTTCCTTGGATAATAGACCCAAGATACTTGAAAATCCCTTTCTTTTGGATGACCTGTGTATCCAGCTTCACTTCTACGTCATCATCCTGAGTCGCCTCACTGAACTTGCACTCCATATATTCAGTCTTGGTCCTGCTCAACCTAAACCCCTTCGACTCGAGGGTCTGTCTCCAAACCTCCAATTTAGCATTAACTCCTCCGCGAGTCTCGTCCACCAAAACTACATCATCCGCAAATAACATGCACCATGGCACCTCACCTTGTATTTGCCGCGTCAATACATCCATTACCAAGGCAAATAGAAACGGGCTAAGGGTCGATCCCTGGTGCAACCCCATTAACACGGAAAAGTGCTCCGAATCTCCTCCCACAGTTCTAACGCGAGTCTTGGCCCCCTCATACATGTCCTTAATTGATCTGGTGTACGCCACGGGTACACCTCGAGCCTCCAAGCACCTCCAAAGGACCTCCTTAGGGACTTTATCATACGCCTTTTCTAGATCGATGAACACCATGTGCAAGTCCTTCTTCCTTTCCATGTACTGCTCCACCAGTCTTCTAAGGAGATGAATAGCTTCTGTAGTCGAGCGTCCTGGCATAAAGCCGAACTGGTTCTCTGAAATAGGCACGATCTGTCTCAACCTCAACTCCACCACCCTCTCCCAGACCTTCATAGTGTGGCTTAGCAATTTGATACCCCTATAGTTGTTGCAACTCTGAATATCGCCCTTGTTCTTGTACAAAGAGACATGTAGAAATCCTTCAAGCAACAGCCCTCCCTTCAGCAGTTGACACACATTAAATGTTATTTTCAAGGACTTGTGCTTTTAACAATTGCACGAGGAAATAACCAATTGAATGGTGATATGCTGGTCGTCTTCGTTGTGTTAACACAGTTTCATAAACAGAAGACATGCAGAACCATCATCTGCTTCACATGCACTTATGCCCTACCACATCCTACCTTTGACACGAAAGTGGAAGTGGTATAGTTAAGTGTAACGAATACAACATACTAAAAGCAGATGAACACTGAGTCGATGAAAGTGGGATCATATAGTTAATTGTTAACAGTACTAAAAGCATGTGAATGCCATGTGAATATATTATACTTCAGTGACATGAAGCTTACCGAATATACAGCAAAACAGTGCTCAAATGAGTAGTAGCTCACGGACATCATAGATGGATGATTAAAGGCATCCTCTGCTAAGGCTCTTGCTTTTCTTGAGGAAACTGACAATAAACAAGAATACTTTTTAGATTTTTTATAAGGAGAAGTGCAAAGGAAATTACTAGTTGTAACCATGTCAAATTACTAATACCAAGGTGAAGGAAACATACCAGCAGAAGCATCAGAATATCCTAAAGACACATTGCCTAGAGATAATTTTGCAGCTTCAAGAGAATACTTTACCTGAACAATTAGTCAGAATTACAAGTGCTGACAATTTACCAATTTGTATTGATAGGTGATGTAAAAAGATTTTACCAATATGTTAAAACCATAAAACTCCACAGGTAACATATCTTAATCGGCAAAAAAGGATCCTTTTTACTTTCATGAACTCAAGAGAAAGCTATATAAATAACTAGGTTCAAATAAATATTTTCTAAAGGGTAACAGGAAGTTGCATTTAAATTTCATTGTTAGATATTTACAACTGAAAACTATGGAGCTACTAAAAGTCATTGATCGAAACTCTAACCTGTTTTCCTATTTCATCCATGATTATCATCCTGGGAAGTGACTGAACCTGGATGGAGAAAATTGTCAAAACCTAAAAGTATGAAGTAACCAGAAAGGAGTTGCAGCCGATCACCCACCAATCGAGAGAGAGATCCAAGGGTGGTGCCACACTGAAGAAGATTGAAACATGTGTGATGCCTAGATAAAACGTCCAACTCCCTACAACAAGAATTTTTAGAATGATATATGATCAAATATATGCCCGCAGAATATCTACATCTAAATTGAAACAAGTTAAATTGAAAGTGTCCATTGAAATGCAAACAGACGGTTGTATAATACAACATAATACCAAGGAAAAACATTCAATCTCTGAATAATTTTTAAGAACCAAAATATGCAACAAGGAGATGCTGATACAAATCAAAGAAAGGCTGAATTATCAGTGACTTAGTACACTTATATCCAATTTTAGATGAAAAGGAAATGGTTCTTATCAGATATCAATCCACTTACATCAGCAGCTTAGTTTTTATTTAAGCAATCATGCCATGTTTTAAGCTGTTTCCTACGTTCCATCTTTGTTCATCCTAATCAGTATCTTAATCTTACCATTCTGCAAAGCCTTTTTCACTGGTTAAAAGTACAGATGTGGCAATTCCACCAACGTAAAGGCTCTCAGACTTCAGACCAAATAGTTGGCGTAACTGTCCCATGAAAACTTCAGAAATCATCTTCAAGTCCTGTTTCAGAACGTGCATTTTTCAATCTTAAGTAGTTAAATATCATCCAAAAGAAACAAAGATATGGACATCACAGATGCTTTCTTTAGTTCCCTGGCAAAAGGTAAAAGGGGTCCATTCTTGGCCGTTCAATTAGAGAGTATGCCATAGAAGTTGCTGTATATCCTTTTTCTATTCAGTGAAAGTTGCTGTATATCCTCGTGCTCTTGGCTCTTACTCTAGTGTTAAGGAAGAAATATATTGCACGAAAGCAACATTGCGCACCATTTGCTTAGTAGACAGATAAACATAGGAAACACCACAATAAACTTTAAGAAAAAGCATGAAGAAACAGGGAATCAATGTAGAAATTACTTCAACAGTGAGATAAGTTTGCTGACGATGTTGACAAAACCCATCTTAACAAAAATGAAGCTCCAAGCCTCCAACTTGCTAAAGTTGATGAGAATTACTTATCTTAGTTTCTCATTTTAGATTTATGATCCACGTGAACATACTGTACATGTGAAATCTCTCACACATGCATGCAAGCGCAGACATACTCAGCTACATAAACATGCCTAATATACTCAGGTTGCCAAAGCAACAACAAAGCAGAACTAAATACATATGGACAAGATTGTAGGTGCAGATGATAATGCATGAATAACAGAAAAAAATACAACAAATTAAAACCCATGTAAAGAATGCATAGAAATATATAAGCACTGTAACACCTCCCTTCCCTTTCAGTAAAAAAATAGACCTCAAAGAAAAAGAAACGTCCATGTCGCATAACTGTATATTCTCAAAATCTTTTTCTTAATGAGGCTCATTCATCTTGACTTTTGAACTGTTAGATACCATAAGGAGAGGCTCCTTACCTCAGAGGAAATTTTGTGCCTGGAAAGATGTTGCATTTGAAAATTCTCTACACAGGCCGGTGGATTCCAAACAATAATACCTCCCCACATCTGGAATCAACTGTATTAGACTGCATGATAATATATGAAATGGTGAACACAGATTAGAAACATCGAGACAATAAATTTAATACTCACCGGAGATATAAAACCATTGGTCATGGAAATCTCTCCATTTGGCAACTGCAACTTTAGAGGGCACTCTTTTGCAGATGGCACATATCTGGCAGTGAGAAACCCTGGTTACTATATTTTGCTAAATTTATCCAGCTTAAATATTAAAGAAAAATCATTTAACATGACTAGATTTTGCAATGCATAGTGCTCAAGGAACTAGTTTTCTTCTTTTTCAGAATACACGTCAGAAGTTGACCTAAAGTAGTAGACTTGCACAGGATTGGGTAGAAGCCTCAAAGAGTTATCAAATATGGAACACAGTGGTGCTTCTTTTGCCTAAACAAGTATATTTAAGTCAACAAGTACCATTGAAAACAAAGGGGGGAAAATACTTTAATGAGTAGATGCTATGCTAATGATATTCCACATACTATACTGTCCAGTTCACAAATATCAAAGCATAAAAAGTTAACAATGTAACATCAGTGATAGAAGCTTCTGCAAGTTATTCTTTAAATGAAATACCCATTAACAAAAAATGTTAATGAATCAAAAACATACAACACAAAATGCAGGACTTTTGACCGCCCTCCAGCTGCTGTTGAAGTATCCAAGTGCCATTCATTTGAATTTACCTACAAAAACTCGGATATTATACAAATCAGGATGATGTTTGAATTTCTCTCCTTTCCTTTTCCTTGGGAGGTGGGGGTGGAGGGCTCTATTCGATTCTTTGACCATCAATGAGAATGTCAGATTCATGGTAGTCATTAAGTTAACTTACAAAGAAAGGAAGATCTTTTGTACTGAAAATATAGCTACCCCGTGTGTCATCCCAATATGAATATGAAGACTTTGGAGTATGATATAGAACCTGCAATGCAAAAGAGCTCAATAAGTATAAGCTCAAAGGAACCAAAGAAAAGATATACCCCTAACGCCTTAAGTGGTATAAGAATATAAAGGTTAGACAATTAACCTGGCTTTCCACACTAATATCAGCCACTGGTCTTAAAGCATTGACCATGAGAGCCAGCAGAATCTCATCTAACTCCTTAAAATCCCTGCAGATAGATGATAATATTTTAAATGAGTAAATCGATAATATATTTGATTGGATATTAGCTAAACAACGATAAACATACAACATTCATAACATATGAACTTCAGCAACACAAAGTAAGCTACAAACACATTAACCAATACACACTACATCGTTAATTCAAAAAAATAACAGAAACACTATACCATGGCACAAAGAAAACCAATTATAGGCTCCATTATTGGCAATGAGAAACAACGTGTAAGTAAATTAGGATCTTCGGTAACTAAAACGAGAAAATGAGGTGATTACCAATCATAAACCCAATCATGCGGATCAGAATTCAAAAGACTGAAAGAAAGCACGACCTTGCCATCTGCACCTACTGGCATGAATTCCCCACGAATTGATCCTTCTTCCTTCCCACCATTCACAAACACTTTGATAAAAATCTCTGCCATTTTGTCAACAGCTTTCTCCACAGTATCTTTTCCTACTATCCAAGCATGCCTATATTTTCCAACAACAACTCTAACGTCCTCCTGCTTCCTATTCACCACCACAACCGTATATACCTTCCTATTCTTACTATCCAATACCGACTCCAAATACTCATCAAAATCATGATCATTCAGCTTATCGAATCCATTCAACACACCACATTGCCATTTACCGTTGCCATTTCTGCTTTGGCTGTGAATACAGTTGGAATTGGAATCAATTGTTACAGCCACAGTAAAATTGTTTCCACACGTGCCACAAGGTGGAGTATTTTCTGAAGTCAGTTTTTGCATATGAGAATTGATCAAAAGCCCTAGCTCATTTACAGGAGCAATGTCATCGAAGTTGACAAAAACTGCTTGAAATTGGCAAGGAAAGCGCAAATGATTCTTTTCCATTTCCGTTGACAGTAAATCGATATCTTCAAAAGGCAATGGTGCTCGGTAAATCTCTATGGACTTTAGTAAGAAAGGCAAAGCTGTATACATAAGAAATAAATTGTTAAAGATTTTTGAAAAAGGATACATAAATGGAATGAAGGGGGAGTGTAGGAATACCTATGAGGAAAGAGATGAAGACAGTGAGAGTGAGAAATAAACGCTTCAATCCAGGCTTTGTTTTACGCATGGTTTTAGGGTCAAAATCTTCCTCTTCCGACTTCGTGTTTGCTGGATCGGAGGAAGTTGTTGCTTCAGAGATCTCCGCCATCGCTGAATCCTGAGGAGCTCTCTCAGGCATCATCATCACAATCTAAATATGGCGAAGAAGAAAGTGAAGAAAACCTTTTCTTCACTATTTGACTAATGTACTTGTAAATGTTGCTCTAACAATTAATCATAGCGATGTCCCTTAGCTGGTAAAGCGCATGGCTTTTAACCCATGTGGTCGTGGGTTCGATTCCCTTGCAAAAATAGGGACATTCATGTGAATGACGTGTTTAAATTTAGTTACAGGTTGTTTGAAACTAGAGATGAAAAAATTAGCCCATGAAATCATAGTTCGTTCAAATTTGGGTTGATTATGGACTCGCTCAGAGCAAAAACCACGACCAGCTTTCACGGACCGTGGAACGATCTATGGACTGTGGATTGCTGTCGCGGAAATGACTTGAGGGTCATCAATCCCTAAGGAACCACAGGTAGGTTCGACGAGCCGTGAACCTCGTCCGTGGTTATTAGACCCGCAACCTGACAGAAGACCCAGCAACCACGACAGGGTTCTACGGACGGTGGAAGCATCCAAGGACCGTAACCACGACCAGCTTTCACGGACCGTGGAACGATCTATGAACCATGGATTGTTGTCGCGGAAATGACCTGAGGGTCATCAATCCCTAAGGAACCACAGATAGGTTCGACGAGCCGTGAACCTCGTCCGTGGTTATCAGACCCGCAACCTGACAGAAGACCCAACAACCACGACAGGGTTCTACGGACGGTGGAAGCTTCCAAGGACCGTGATTTCCACCCGTAGAACTCAGGTCGCGAATTTTTCCAGCAGTTTTCTAATTTAATTCCAGGGGTATTCTAAAAAAAATCTACCCTTTTTAAAGGCTAAGCTACGACGTTTTGACTAGCCTAAGCATAATTTTAAGCCTAAAACTACCCAAACCCCCTCATTCCCTTAGATTAAGTCGACACTTAGAAGAATTAGGAGAAAAGAAGCGTTCTCTCTTCTCAAGAACAAGCAGAGGTTTCTTCCAAGTTCAGGCCCCCAATCCAAGGATTCTTCCATGAACTTTACCTCCAGGTATGTGGAATTTCATCAATGGGTATCCTTTCACCCGTTGAGTCCCTAAAAAATTCAATATCTTCAGTTTTCAGTTAGTTACTCAGACCTAGGGTTCCTGAATTCTATGAAACAATTGTATCTCAGTTTCCACTATTGTGTATGGAATCCATTACATGTTTTCTTAAAAATATAGAATTGTTACAAACTCAGAATTCTACAACCCTAGCATGTTGTTAATTTCAGTACTATGAATTCATGATATTTGAATTGTATCTCATCCAGAATTGAGTTAATGTTGAGGGTAATCCAAATTCATTAGGGTGGTGGGTTATGAACACCCGATCAGTTTTAATTCATTGCATGCTAGCCAGGTATCCCATGTTAGTCAGAACTTTATGATTAGATGCTATCAGTTTTCAGTATCACTGTGCATTCTCAGAATAATCAGTATTTGGTCTATCCAGTATATCAATTTGTATTTGTTACTTGCATATTTAGTTGGGAGTAGACTTAGCACCGAGCAGACGAAGAGAAGAAGGCTTACCAGTCAGTTTAGGCTGAGACCTTTAGTATAAGTCCCTAAGTCCCAGAACTACGGTGCCAACTTTGGTTCTAAAGAGGTCACCCTTCAGATAAGCCTTGACATCCTAGTCCTTTTTGGACATCAGATTAGTGGATCCACGCCAGTATAAGTTTGTACCCTTGGCAAGGTATGAACACCCTCCCAGTCAGGGTTACAGGTTGGCCCCATAGTTAGCTCAGCTTGGGGTATGTCGGTTAACAGTAGCTCCCACAGTTTATATTCAGTATTGCATTGACCTTGTATTCAATATTCAGTTATTCAGTTCAGTTCAGCATTACTCAGCTACATGTTTAATACTTGGTCATTGCATCAGTTTATCTCACTTTCATGTTTCTGCTTATCTTCCATGTCCAGTATTTATGTTCATAGATTTGCATATATTCTGCATGCTCAGTATATTTCAAGTACTGACGCATACTTTTGTGCTACATCTTATCATGATGTAGGTTCAGGTGTTCAACATCAAGACCACGCCTAGTACGATTCTTTAGTCCGTTCAGCTACTCAGTTGGTGAGTCCTTATTCTTCGACGATGAGATTTATGCTTGCTTATTTAGTCTTTACTTACAGTTTTCAAACTTTTAGAGTTAAATGGGGGCTTGTCCCATCAACTCATTTCAGATAGTGGTTTTTAGACATAGAGTTAGCTTTCAGCTTTTGCATTCAACTTTTCAGTTTCAGACTTATTGTATTTATATATTCAGAGATTGTTGGATTATTTCCAAGCTTATTTTTACTAAACCAATTTATCTTCCGCATAGTAATATTTTATTCAGAATTTCTTAGTACATACCAGACCATGGGTCAGCTTGGGATCACTTGTGACTCTAAGCATTGTGTTGCGTCTAGAGAGATATTATCACACCCCGAGTCTACACCCTGGACGTGGCTGGCACCCAGAACCACTATTGGTCTGAGCGGACCCTTGGCCTGACATTGCTACTAAAACTTAATACCGAATTATATGCGAAAATTGTAAAGTAATGAGCATGATTACTTTTGAAAGAAAGCCAACTATACTCTATATAGCTCAATTCATAAGTTAAACTGAAAACAACTGAATATCTGACACTTTTCCAACTGTCTAATGAAGCCTCTAACAAAAGAATTGAATGAGTCTATCAGAACAAGGCCCCAAACTATCTTTATTTTCTAAAACTGACTATTAAGTAACAAGTCTATACTGAGCCCTCTGAAAGCAAAGAGGCCTCACAAAAAGCCGAGAAGGAGATAACTAAGGATGCGCCTGCTGTCGAGCTTGTATACCTGAATCTGCATCACAAAATAATGCAGCACCAAATGGCATTAGCACGTGATATGTACAGTATGTAATAAAGCTGAATAGATACAATGTTAATATAACTGATCAACTGAGGTACAATGCTGAATATGAGAAACAACAGGAATGAATAACTAAAGTATCAAATATCTGGAGTATGCAAATCGAATGTATGCAATTGAATCATGAAACACTTTATAAAATAAAATGTGTGACTATATGCCAAATATAAATACTGAAAGTAACTTATTTTCTTGTTGGAAGTTTCTTATAACCGACATACACCATGTGAGCGCACAGTGTCCAACCTCTGGTCTGGTTGGAAAAGTTGCCCTATACCTTGTGGGATATAGAACAAAACTAAAACTATGGATCCATACTAAGCCTCTTTTATGCTAAAAGAGGAGTCGTCTGAACTTGCAGAATAATCTTATCCTACGCTAGCATACGTAATTTTGGGGCTTGGATTATCTAAACCCTTACCCGTCTCGGTGTCAAATAATTCTCCCCAAAATTATAGTGCTCATAATTATACTAAAGACATGCTAGTGAGTTTTTCGCTCAAATTCATATAAGATTACTGAGGGCTTTATGCTCAAATTCTATCAGACTAACTGATGGTTGAGCCTGACGCTCTAATTTTTTAAAAGCTATGCTGACTAAAATTTTAATATAAAACATTCATCGTTTGCAAATCATTTCATTATGCAATAGAAAGTCTGTAAATTTTCATGAGACGACTTTCAAAATAAATAGTAGGTTTATAGCAAAACATAAGCAAAATTTGTAAAGTATGGGTCATGGTTCAAATTAACTTTATTGAACTTCTAAACATGAATGAGATATAGCAATTTAAGAGTAGGTTTTAAACACAGAGAATTCTACTAGGTATCATGGGGAAACTCAAGATTCGTCATAAAAAAATAGAGAATTTAGGTTATAGAATCATCCATGAACCCTAGCTTCGATTTGAGGGCTAAACTACAATTCTAGACATGATTGTGGAAAGAATAGGGTTCCCATACTGAAGGGTTAGCCTTACATACCTCAAGTACTCCAAACCTTGAAGGAAAACATGCAAATTCTAATCTTGGGACTTAGAGAATGATTTCTTCCAAGAATACTAGGATTTCATATTAAGAAACCTTGTTAGAACTCTTAGTTCAGGACTAGAAATCTATGGTAGAGATGACTTACCTAGTCTTGGGAGGATGAGAGAGAGATCTTAGGATGGATAGAACTCATCTGGATATGAAAAAATAAGAGAAACGGCTAAGACATCTTATACCTTGTAAATTTGATTGCACGGTTCATTTTACGGACTGTGAAACAGGTCCACACGGTCCATGGACCATTATTTGGGCCATCACATTTTTCTGAGATTTCCAAGTGTCTGAATCATTTTCCATGAGCTAGGTTCACAGGCCGTCAATTAGGTTCACGATCCATGATTTGGTCCATCTGATTTTCTAAGATTTTTGCTAGGTCTCTAATTAAATTTCAAGGATTGGGTTCGCGGACCATCGGTTAGTTTAACGAACCGTGATCCAATCCATATGATTTGTAACACCCTAAAATTTGAACCCATGAGAAAATCTCAAAAAAGTCTATATTTCTGTAACTTTCAAGTGTCATGGGCACTTGCCACGAGTCGTGCGAGGCACGACGGTCCATCGTGCCAGCCGTGGAGACCATCTAGTCATCTCAGCCTTCCATGGGTAACTCCACAGGCATCAGAAGTTTGACAGGCCATTAGAACTGCCGTGGAAAACATCCAGTGGCTCTGCCAGCCACCCTCTGTGCGACGGCCAGGGTCGACGGGGGTGGAAGCCACCATGAGCCATCGGCCTCCGTCGTGGGATTCGATTAGGGAGCCAACCCTGATCGACCTCTTTCGATGGTCATCTCCCATGGGCTATGGGAGGTGCAATAGGTCATCCGGCCAAGAAATTTCTACAACTTCTTATTTTAAGTCAGGGGTATTCTGGTCTTTTCTCTATCCTTTTAACTCCTAAGTTAAGTCATTTCAGGCTAATAAAAGGGGTTTTATTTCCACTTATCTAGATTTTAATTTATTCTCTCAATTCAAGTCTCAAAAGTAAGAAAAGAGATTCTTCTCTCAAGCTCCAAGGCCTAGGGTTTCATCTCCAAGTCTCCATCTCCAGATTCTTGCTAAGAAAAGCTTTGGGTTAAGGTATGTGGGTATTCAATAAGGAATTTCTTTCATCCTTATGCCCAAAACCTCAAGTTTTACTTTGATTTCATGAATTTGAGAAATTGGGATTCTTACCCAATTATGAATTTTTGCTATAAAATTGATTTACTTGTATTGAAATATACTCTCTAATCCCTTATGCATGATTTTTCATGAGATTCTACAAGTATTTCTACGAGCCCATAAATTGAGAATGATTTTTAGCATGATCTCACTTTATTACATGATTTTAAGTAAATTGGCATGTTTAAATAACATGACCGCAGTTATTTATGAAATTGCATGCCTAGTTTTTCAAGCTATGAATTTTAGAAAAAGAATATGTTTTGAACTATGGCTATACTATGTTTTGAGATTTATGAATTTATGAATAACATGACATCTAGATATGTCCATATGCTTTAAGAATGGTTTTGACATCTAGATATGTCTACATAAGTTATGAACAGTTTTGACATCTAGATATGTCACATGTTATGTATGAGCTATATGTATATTTTGGGAGTAGTATTTAGCATCGAGTTGGACTGGGTTTAGCATATTCTTAAGTCCTAGAACTACGTTGCCACCGTAGGTTACCCTCTGTGGCTCACTTCAGAATTCTTATGTATATGATTCTAACATTGGCCGGTTAGGACAACCTTTTTCAGTGTGGATGTAATACACTGGATTCCATGTAGCTCACATGGTCTATGTCGGTTATGAGAATCTCCCGCAGAAACAGTTTTAAGTATATGAATGTATTTGACTCCTTGCTTTCAAATTTTAGACTTACTACTTATGACTTACGATTATAAATATGTTTTTAGCCTATGATGTTGTATTGAGTCATTACATTACAGATCTTACTACTATTACTTGATTTCAGCTTTAAATATGTTTTAAGCATATTTTATAATGAATTATGCATATCTCACATACTCAGTACATTCCGTAGTACTGATCACATACCTCTTTGTGTTGCATCATTTCATGATGTAGATTCAGGCGCTCGTTCCCTGACTCGTGGCTTGACCCAGCAGAATTTCCAGTCAGAGTTGATGAGTCCTCATCATTCGAGGGCTAGATATGATTCTTAGTTAACTTGATGTCTTTCATTCAGTACTTAGAGTTAGCTGGGGTCTTGTCCCAACAACTTATTCTATCAGTTTTAGAGGCTTTTCAGACATAGCTAGACAATCAGTATTTGATGTTTCAGATTGTGATACTCTTAGACCTTTATCTTTATGATGATTTAGTTTATTTATTACTTCAGCTTATGCTTCCGCTATAAATGTCTATGTTATGTTTAAGTCATGCTAGACCAAGGGTTAGCTTGGGATCACTTGTGGTCTCAGGTCCTGTGTTACGTCCAAGGGGTAGCCTCGGGTAGTGACAAACTTGGTATCAGAGCATCAGGTTCAAGTGTACTAGGATATCTGAAAGTCACGTTAAGTAGAGTCTCTTTCATATGTGTGAAGCATGCCAAACCTATGAGTGGGAGGCTACAAGGTGTTTCAGGAAAAATTCACTTCTTTCATGATCAATATCGTGCGATAGAGTTTAACTCTATTTCTCCTCTCTAATCCAATGTTTATGCATATCAGATCATGCCTCCTCGTAGAGCTAATGCCCGTAATGCTAATCCTCTAGTTCTGAACCACGAGGTCATGAATGTGGAGTTCAGAAACGCCATTCAGATGTTAGCCTAGGCGATGAACAATCAGGCTAATCAGCAGGCTCCTGTTCCTGCTAACCCAAATGGTGAGATAACTGCTGTCAGAGTTAGAGACTTCATCCGTATGAACCCGCCAGAATTTTTGGGATCGAAGGTTGGTAAGGATTCGCAAAATTTCATAGATGAGGTAAATAAGATTCTGGAGGTGATGCAGGTGACCAGTACTAACAGTGTTGATCTAACTTCCTACCAGTTTAAGGATGTGGCTAATATCTGGTACACTCAGTGGAAGGAAGGTAGGGACATGAATGTAGCTCTTGTGACTTGGGAGTGTTTTGTTGAGGCTTTTCTGGATATGTTCTTCCCAAAAGAGTTGAGAGAGGCTAAAGCTGAAGAGTTCATGAATTTGAGGCAAGGATCGATGTCAGTCCAAGAGTATGGGCTGAAGTTCACTTTGCTTTCTAGGTATGCTCCAGCTATAGTGGCTGAGATGAGGGCCCGGATGAGTAAGTTTGTTTTTGGGGTATCTGACTTGGTAAAGAAAGAGTGTAGGACAACTATGTTGTTGGGAGATATGGACATCTCCAGGATCATGACACATGCTTAGGAGATTGAGGAATATAAACTGAAGGAAGTGGCAAGGGAAAACAAAAGGGCCAGAACAGAGAATTTGGGTTTTACTCATAAGAGGTCTGAAGGTTGACACCGGTCTTCATTTCAGAAGAGGTCATCAGGACCTGTTCCATCATCAACTAGTGCTCCTAACCAGGCATCCAGACCTAGACATAATCAGGCAGGTAGGGCATCAGGCCCTCATTCTCAGGGGAATGTTGCAAAGGGGACTCCCTACCTTATTTGCAGCAAGTGTGGTAAGAGTCACTTTGAAGAGTGTCGCTATAGCTCAGAAGGATGTTTTGAATGCAGACAAATAGGTGATAGGATTAGGGATTGCACCTCATCCAGATAAGGCAGTAGAGGTGGCAAGACTCAGGGTACTACTTCAGCAGCTCTAGTAGGTCATACAGCTCAACAGGGTATCACTTCTGGACAGGTGGCACTCAACACCAGAACCGTCTCTATGCTATGTCATCTCACTAGGACCAGGGGGACTCACCTGATATAGTCACTGGTATGTTACGAGTTTTCTCCTTCAATGTTTATGCTTTGTTAGACCCAGGGGATTCATTGTCTTTTGTGACCCTATATTGCTTGCAAGTTTGGATTCAGTCCTGAACAACTCCTAGAACCCTTCTATGTCTCTACTCCAGTTGGTGAGTCAGTCCTAGCTTAGAGGGTATACAGAAATTACCCTATGTCAGTCCTCCATAGAGTCACCTCAGCAGACTTAGTAGAATTAGACATGATAGATTTTGACATCATTCTTGGCATGGATTGGCTACATACATATTATGCCTCAGTCGACTGTAGAACCAAAATAGTCAACTTCAAGTTTCCTAATGAGCCTGTCCTAGAGTGACATGATAGTCCTCCATTCTCGAAGGGTAGTTTCATATCTTATCTCAAGGATAGGAAAATGATCTCTAAGGGGTACGTCTACCATATAGTTCAGGTTATGGATTCTGAGTCCGAAACCCTATCCCTTTAGTCGGTTCTAGTAGTAAATAAGTTTCCTGACGTATTACCTGAGGATCTGCCCAAAGTTCTTGCTGATTGGGAGATTGACTTTGGGATAGACTTTCTCCCAGATATGCAACCTATATTTATTCCTCCATTCCAGCTGAGCTTAAGAAATTGAAAGAGCAGTTGAAGGACCTTTTAGACAAAGGCTTTATTAGACCTAACATCTCTCCATTGGGTGCTCCAGTCCTCTTCGTGCGTAAGAAAGATTGTTCCCTCAGAATATGCATTGATTATCATCAGTTGAACAAGGTCATAATTAAGAATAAGTATCCTATTTCTAGGATTGATGACTTATTTGACCGGCTTCAGGGTGCCATCTACTTCTCCAAGATTGACCTCAGATTTAGTTATCATCAGCTCAGAGTTAGGGAGTGTGACATTTTGAAGACAACCTTTAGAACTCGATATGGTCACTATGAATTTATGGTTATGTCTTTTGTACTAACCAATGCTCCTGCAACCTTTATGGATTTGATGAACATGGTATTCAAGCAGTACTTGGATATGTTCATCATTGTCTTTATTGATGACATTCTTATCTACTCTTGGAGTAAGGAGGAGAATGCAAACCATTTGAGGGTTGTGTTGTAAACTCTCAAGGATCATTAATTATTTGCTAAGTTAGTGTGAGTTTTGGTTGCAGTCAGTTGCTTTTCTGGGTCATATAGTATCTAGGGAAGGCATTTGAGTAGATTTGCAGAAAATAAAGACAGTGAAGAACTGGCCTAGACCCACTTCCCTGACGGACATCAGAAGATTTTTGGGTTTGGCTGGGTACTACAGGAGATTTGTGAAAGGATTTTCATCCATAGCTGCCCCTTTGACCAGGTTGACTCATAAGAAGGTTAAGTTTCAGTAGTTTGATGAATGTGAAAAGAACTTCAATGAGTTGAAGACTAGGTTGACCACAACTCCAGTTTTGGCTCTACTAGAGGGTTTAGATGGCTTTGTTGTGTATTATAATGCATCTAGAGTCGGCTTGGGTTATGTTCTGATGCAGTGTGGTAAGGTGATTGCTTATACTTCTAGACAACTTATGATTAATGAGAAGAACTACCCGACTCATGATCTTGAGTTAACACCAGTGATTTTTGCTTCAAAGATTTGGAGACACTGCTTGTATGGTGTCCATGTGGATGTGTTCATTGACCATAAGAGCCTCCAGTATGTGTTTACTCAAAAGGAATTGAATCTTTGTCAGAGGAGATGGCTTGAGCTTCTTAAGGACTATACCATGAGTGTACTTTACCATCCGGGTAAGGTTAATATAGTAGCTGATGCACTTAGCAGGTTGTCCATGGGTAGTGTGTCACTAGTTGAGGATGGAAAGAAAGAGTTGGATAAGGATGTTCATAGGCTTGCTCGGTTAGGAGTTCGCCATATAGATTCAGTGGATGGTGGTGTAATAGTTCAGAATAGGTCAGAATCTTTGTTGGTAGTGGAGGTGAAGGAGAAACAAGATAGTGATCCTATATTGCATCAATTGAAGGGTGCGGTCTATCAGTAGAGAGTAGAGGTTTTCTCCCAAGGGGGAGATGGTGTGCTTCGCTATCAGGATCGGTTATGTGTTCCAGATATGGACGAGTTGAGACAATGGATTTTGGTAAAGGATCACAGTTCCAGGTACTCTATTCACCCCGGTGCCACCAAGATGTACCGTGTCCTACGAGAAGTCTATTGGTGGAATAGCATGAAGAGGGACATTGTAGATTTTATGGCTAAGTTTCCCAATTGTCAGCAAGTAAAGGTAGAGCACCAGCGACGGGGTGGTATGACTCAGGATATTGACATTCCTACTTGGAAGTAAGAAGTGGTCAATATGGACTTCATTACAGGCTTACTACGTCCTCGCCGACAGCACGACTCTATTTGGGTGATAGTAGATAGGTTGACTAAGTCCACTCATTTTTTGGCAGTTAAGACTACTGATTCAACAGTGGATTATGCCAGGCTCTACATCCATGAGATAGTCAGATTACATGGGGTTCCCGTTTCTATCATCTCAGATAAGAGCACTCAGTTTACATCCCAGTTTTGGAGGTCATTTCAGAAGGGTTTTGGTACTCAGGTTAATCTTTGCACAACTTTTCATCCACAGAAAGACAGTCAGGCAGAGCGTGCCATCTAGACCTTAGAGGATATGTTGAGGGCTTGCGTGATTGAATTTAAAGGTAATTAGGATGATCACTTACCTCTTATAGAATTTGCCTACAATAACAATTTTCACTCTAGCATTTAGATGGCTCTGTATGAGGCACTTTATAGGCGGAGGTATAGATCACCTATAGGTTGGATTGAGGTAGGTGAAGCAACATTGATAGGGCCATATTCAGTCCGTGAGACTATGAAAAAAGTTTAGCTTATTAGGGAGAGGTTGAAGACTGCTCAGATTCAACAAAAATCCTATGCAGATGTGAGAAGAAGGGACTTAGAGTTTGAGGTGGATGATTGGGTGTTTCTGAAAGTTTCACCCATAAAGGGTGTGATGAGATTTGGTAAAAAAGGAAAGATTAGTCCCTGATATGTAGGTCCCTACAGGATTCTGAAGAGACATGGCAGGGTGGCTTATAAGTAAGATTTGCCCACAGAGTTAGCACTGGTGCACCCAGTCTTTCATGTGTCATTGTTAAAGAAGTGCATTAGTGATTCATCTTTAGTTTTTCCATTAGAGAGTATGAGTATGAAGGATAGTCTCACTTATGAGGAGGTTCCAGTTGATATTCTTGATTGTTAGGTTCGCAAGTTGAGGAACAAGGAAGTCGTTTCGGTGAAAGTTCTTTGGAGGAACCAGTCAATTAAGGGAGATACTTGGGAAGTAGAAGCAACCATGATGTCCAAGTACCCTCATCTCTTTCCTTCCGATCCAGTTTTAGCTTGAGGTACTAGATTCCTCCTTTTAGTTCTATTCCATCAACTATTCTCATATTCCTAGTATGCATTTCATGTTTTACGACCCCCAGTCAGTCTTATTGCAGTTAGAACTCAGTCATTGTGCCTGTATTTAAGCTTTTAATATTTTGTTGGTAAGGATTATAGCTCTTTCCCTCTAAACTCAGCTTACTTAGTCTTCAGTCGAGGATGAATGATCCCAAGAAGGAGATATTGTAATACTCCAAAATTTGAACCCATGAGAAAACCTCAGAAAAGTCCACATTTCTGCAACTTTCTTGTCCCATGGGAACTTGCCATGGGCCATGTGAGGCATGACAGCCCATCATGCTAGCTATGGAGACCATCTAGTCATCTCAGCCTCCCACGAGCAGACTCCACGGGTGTTGGAAGTCTAGCGGGCCATCGTAGCTGCCGTGGAAAACCTCCAGTGGATCTACTAGCCATCCTCTGTGCGACGGCCAAGGGCGACGGGGGTGGAAGCCACCACAAGTCATCAGCCTCCGCCGTGGGATTCGATCAGCGAGCCAACCCCGACCAACCTCTTTTGATGGTCATCTCCCACGGGCCATGGAAGGTGCGACGGGAAGTCCGACGGGAAATTTTTGAAATTTCATATTTTAAGTTGGGTGTATTTTAGTCTTTTCCCTATCATTTTAACTCCTAAATTAAGTCATTTTAGGCCAATAAAAGGGGTTTTCTTCCCACTTAGCTAGATTTTCATTCATTCACTCAATTCAAGTCTCAAAAGTAAGAAAGGGATTCTTCTCTCAAGCTCCAAGTCCTAGGGTTTCATCCCTAAGTCTTCATCTCAAGATTCTTACTAAGAAAAGCTTTGGGTTCAGGTATTTGGATATTCAATAAGGGATTCATTTTGTCCTTATGCCCAAAACCTCAAGTTTTACTTTGATTTCTTGACTTTGAGAAATTAGGGTTCTTACCCAATTATGATTTTTTGCTATAAAACTGATTTACTTGTATTGAAATATACTCTCCAATCCCTTATGCATGATTTTTCATGAGATTCTACAAGTATTTCTATGAGCCCATTAATTGAGAATGATTTTTAGCATGATCTCACTTTATTACATGATTTCAAGTAAATTGACATGTTTAGATAATATGACCTCATTTATTTATGAAATAGCAAGTCTAGTTCTTCAAGCTATAAATTTTAGAAAAAGAGTATGTCTTGAACTATGGCATATCCTATGTTTTGAGACTTATAAATTTATGAATAGCATGACATCTAGATATGTCCATATGCTTTACGAATGGTTTTGACATCTAGATATGTCCACATAAGTCATGAACAGTTTTGACATCTAGATATGTCACATATTATGTATGAGTTATATGTATATTTTGGGAGTAGTATTTAGCACCGAGTTGGAATGGATTTAGAGTATCCTTAAGTCCTAGAACTACATTGCCACCGTAGGTTACCCTTTGTGGCTCACTTCAGGATTCTTATGTATATGATTCTAACCTTGGCCGGTTAGGACAACCTTTTTCAGTGTGGGTGTAGTTGATAAGTTGGTAATCTACCAACTTATTGAGCCTTTGATTATGAATTAGTGCCATATTTTTATGAGAATTAGAGGTACTTATTGCCTTTATTGATGAAAATGCAGGTACTCTTCTAGAAAAGAAAGTAAAGGAATTGAATCCAAAGAGCTCAAAAAGAAGTTGAAGTGTGAAGGTGATAAAAAAAGAGGAAGAAACTGCCGAGGGGAACGAGCCGCATAATATGACATGCGAACCCCCCCCCATCGCATCTCACTGCACCAACATCTGTCATCACTGGTTGGATAATGAACAACATGCAAGCCATAAAACCAAGGGTGCGATCGCACATTGCGATGCACTTCAATCGCACCAGCCTCAAGGGATATTTTTGTCCACATCCATGTGATGTATTGGGAAGCTTCAAAAACCCATTTTGGGGTGTGTACCTGATATAGAATTTTAGTTTTACTTTACCCAAGGAAGATATTGAGAGTACACTCTTCTCACTTCATCTTCTCTAACTAAAATCACCATTTGTAAGGATTTTGAGCTTGGATTTGGAGATTAGCTTTGATTATGAATAGAATTATGGGTAACCCATTTGGTATATCCTCTTATTTCCTTAATATGAGCAACTAAATTCCTTGTCTATTGGTATGTGCATGATAAGTATTTGAATTTGGGTGTGGGTATTGATTAATTGTGCTTATAATTGATAAATTAGTATGGGTCTATTGAATTCTTCATAATTTAATTATAAAATTGATGGTTGCAAACATTGATTTAGTTTACTTAATTATATTCTTGCTTGATAGAGGAGTTCATAATTCGGATAGGAATTCAATAGTGGGAATTTGGGATTTCCACCTTAGACTAAGGCTAGAAATAGCTTAATCAAAGAAAATACCCATCTAAGAATCTAAGCTAGAAATAGTGTGATTCCCCCAAGCATTGAATTAGTTGGTTTAAGGTAAAGCTTGGTGCTTGAGAAAATACTATAGTATATATATTTGGAGGGTCGAAAGACTACCAAATATAGCTCGAACCAATGCTACCCGTACCTTTAATCGAGACTTTGCATAATTATTCAAGTCCCTAACCCATTGTAGAATCCCATTGGAAGCATACCCCTATTATTCCTTCTCATTCTTAAACATGTTGTGTTTACATTACTTTTGTGTCGAAATTGATACGTTAACTCACATTCCTTTTCCCCCCAATTTTTACTTTTGGTTATTTGAACATTGATTCACGTTAGTGATTACTATTTGATGATTTCTTAGCGAATCATCACTCCATTCTTCATTGATACGACCCTGACATCTGTTGGTATATTTATTATTTTGTACAACGATTGTTACCACCTTTTATAGGAGAGTGCTTTTGAATGTCATAAAAAATAGTGCCATTGCCGATGAATGGTTCTTGATTTTCCATTTGATTATCGTTTAGTTCACATTTGTTGAGTGTTTGTTCTCTTTTACTTTTTGTTGTTTTTTGTGTTGTTGCGAACAGGGTGCCCATGAGTCAAGTGGGCTACCAAGAGAGTGTCGACGGATATATGGACGCGGATAATGATCCCATGGTCCATGGTGCTGTAGGTGCAATCTACCTACCCCCAACCGTGGGAAATGTCCTATTCCATGTGATGAGCACCATGCTTCATTTGATCAAAATGAAAGGACTCTTTGGATGGATAGCTCATGAAGATGCCAATCAACATATACGAAACTTTGTTGGGATATGCCTGCCTTTAAACATCAACAATATATCTCAAGAGTCAATCTGACTCTGATTATTCCCTTTCTCTCTTATGGGTGAAGCAACGACATGGCTTGAGGAGCTCCTGGAGGGATCTATTACAGCATCGAATAGACTTGTGGAAGCCTTCTTGGTGAGATTATTCCCTCCTTCTCGGATGATGCAACTAAGGGATGATATCACCAACTTCCGCCAACTAACGGATGATCCATTACATGAAGCATGGCTAAGATTAAAAAAAAGCTACTGTTGTGTCCAAATCATAGTTTGCCAGACAATGTTCTCCTTCAAAGCTTCTATAGAGCCTTAGACTCTATGAACAAATCAGTGGTGAATAACCTTGCAGGTGGAACATTTATGGACCAATAATATGGTCGCTGCGGCTCTCTCAGATCGAATGTTAAAAACAAATCATACATGGCATACTAGAGAGGCTGATGTTTCCTCAAGGGTGACTTCATCCATTATGACGACTAAGATGATGTGAAAATAAGAGGAGAGAGATGAGATAATGGCTAAGATGATGACGCAAATCGACTTATTGGCCAAACATATAATGGGATCCAGAAATAAAAGTGTGAATGCTATGGGGGCTTATGGTTTGAAAGCTCATGATGAAGGTGTGTACTCCTCTATGGATGAGGAGGCTTGTTTTCTAGCGGCGAGTTCTCGACTCGGATATCAAGGTACCAACCAAGGTCCTTGGCATCTGAGAGACGAGAACCAAGGTTAGAACCGAGACAAGGGAAATCAATGGAGAGATAGGGAGCAGGGTAGAGACCGTGAAGGTCCATGGCGAGAACATGAGAGACTAACCCTTATGTGCCTCCACAAAACACCGATGTGTCTCCCTACTACCTAAAGGTGAGTAACACCAAATATTCCAAGATTGAGGACATGTTGTCTCAAGTATTGAAAAAACGTTGAATCGATGGATAGCGGGGTGAAAGATTTAAAAAGTGAGGTATCCACTCTTCATCAAACGATGAGTTCCCCTTAAGAGTCTATCAAGCACTTAGAGGCCCAAATGAACTACCTCTCCTCTCAAATGAACCCTCATTTGAAAGGAACCCTTCTAAGTGACACACTTGCGAACTCGAAGGATGATGGCCATATGATGGCAATAGTCACTCGGAGTGGAAAGATGCTTAGAGGGGTAAGAAAGACAAATATTGACGTTATTGTAGAGCATGAGGACAAGATAGAAGAGGATGTCGTGATTGAGAACAAAGTTGATGAGAGTCTGAATATTGGGGTGAAGCCTAGTGCACCCAATGTGAGTGAAAATGATGAAGACCCACATGAAGAGAAGGATGAGACTGAGTATCCTTCTCAAATTGCTATAGAGATTGAGGAGGAGGATCCAAGTGTGACAAAGACATTGCTAAAAGGGCCCCCTCCATATCCTCAGATGTTAGCCAAGAAAAAGGAAGATGTTCACCCAAGAATGCCAAGCTACCCATACTCACTGCCTTTCGGCTCAGGGAATCCGCTACCACGTTTGCCTTGTTGGGGTGATAAAGGATAGAGATGTCATAGTCCTTCAATAGCTCCTACCACCTGCTTTGTTTCAAATTTAAATCCTTCTGGCTCAAGATGTACTAAAGACTACAGTGGTCAGTGAAGATCTCACAATGCATGCCATACAAATAGTGCCTCCAAATTTTTAACGCGAAGACTACCGCCGCTAACTCCAAGTCATGAGTGGTGTAGTTCCTCTCGTGAATCTTCAATTGTCTAGAAGCATAAGTAATAACACAGCCCTGCTGCATCGATACATAACCAAAACAAACTTTGAAAGCATCAAAGTACATAGTAAACCCCTGGCCCTCGACCGAAAGAGTAAGAATTGAAGCTAAAGTCAATAAGGCCTTGAGCTTCAGAAAGGTTACCTCACACTCGTTAGACCACTGTAAAGGGAAATTTTTCTAAGTCAATATAGTCAATAGAACTGCTATAGAAGAAAACCCCTCCACAAATCGTCTATAGTAACCTGCTAACCCGATGAAACTTGGTAGGAGAAGTAGGATTAGCCCAATCACAAACTACCACAATCTTCACCGGATCCACCATAATCCCATCCTTGGACACCACATGCTGCAAGAATGCCACAAACTCAAGCCAAAACTCACACTTAGTAAATTTAGCATATAACAGTTGGTCTCGCAAGGTCTGAAGTACAACTCTCAAATGCTGCACATGCTCTTCTCTACTCCTCGAATATACCAGAATGCCATCGATGAACACAATAACAAAAGAATCTAGATAGGCTCTGAACACATGGTTCATCAACTTTATAAATGTGGCCGAGGCATTGGTCAACCCAAAAGACATGACTAAGAACTCATAATGGATATATCGAGTCCAAAATACAGTCTTTGGGATGTCTGCTGCCCGGATCATCAACTGATGATACCCGTATCTTAAATCAATCTTAGAGAATGTTATTGCACCTTGTAGATGGTCAAACAGATCATTAATACACGGTATCGGACACTTGTTCTTGATGGTCACCTTATTCAGCTGTTTGTAGTCAATACACATATGCATGGACCCATCCTACTTCTTCATAAACAGAACAGGAGCACCCCATGGAGAAACACTAGGCCTGATGAACCCTCTACTCAAAGAACCTGGAGCTGATCCTTAAGCTCCCCCAACTCGGCAGGTGCCATCCAATATAGCAGAATAGAAATGGGATGAGTGCCCGACTCAACATCTATACTGAAGTCAATATCACAATCAGGAGGAAGACCCAATAGATCAAAGGGTAACACATCTAAATACTCGCAAACCACAGGAAGTGACTCCAATAAAGGTGTGGTGGCATATCACGGATGTAAGTAAGATAAGATAAGAACCCCTTGCCAACCAAACGTTGGGCGCTCAAGAAAGATATAACTCCCATCAGCATGTGGCTATTGGTAACCTTTCATATAATAGGAGGGATACTAGGCATTCGAAGAGTGACAGTCTTGGTGAAGCAATCCAAAACTGTATGATAAGGAGACAGCCAATTCATGCCCAAGATAACATCAAAGTCAACCATGTCAAGCACAATTAAATCTACCCACGTGTCATACCTCAAAATAGTCATCATACAAGCCCGATAAACATGATCCACTACTAAAGAACGTCTTTATGGGGTAGCTACACGTATAGGCATAAGCAATAACTTACAAAAAGACTCCAGATAAGTAACAATATAAGTAGATACATACGAAAATGTAGACCCCAGATCAAACAATGCATAATCTAATAGATGATAGATGGAGATCGTACTTGTGATGACAGCATCTGAAGCCTCTGCCTTTGGCCAGCCCAAAAATGCATACATATAACTCCAACCGCTATGACCACCTGATCTACCAGCCTGAGGATCACCTCGCGTACCTTGGGGACCACCCCTACTACCCTGTACACCACCTCTAGCCAGTAGAGATGGAGCCTTGGGGGGCTGAACCTGCTGACCCAGCTGACCCTGTTGACCAAACTGCTGGACCAAAGGAAAATCCCTAGCAAAATAACCCAGCACACCACACTTATAACAACCTCGACAAGATGTACCCTACAGTGATGACCTGGCTGAACCAGAATGGCCAACGCGGCCTGAATACCTAGAGAGAGCACCTCACGAATACTGAACTAAGCCTTGGATGCCTTGACTACTCTGACCATCTATAATTTGTAGTGCCACATAAATAGGCCAGCTTGGCTGGAAACACTGTTGATACTAACATCAACAAAAGAAACCTCTACCTTGAGTCTGTGGACCACTATAAGTACCCTGATGGTGGGGCCTCTTATCGTTGCCCCCTTGGGCCTCACAAAGTATGCCCTCAATAGTGCATGCATGATCCATAACATCTAAGAAATACTGGACTGAGGCTACCATACCCTCTATAGCTAAACAAAGTTATAAGGTCAACCCTCTAATAAAATGACACACCCTCTCATGCTCAGTAGGCAAATTCATGGTGGCATACCTATCCAACTCATCGAAATGGACCTCATACTTTGAAATCAACATGGAGCTCTGCTCCAACTGCGTGAACTCATCCATCAAACTCTCTCACAAGTTTCACAATACGTACTTCTCCAAGAAAGCCTCAGAGAACTGAGCCCAAGACAAGAGAGGTGACTTAACCAAGATGGAAAGCGGTATAATCTGCCCCATGTGACCCAACCAAGCTAAGGTTATGTAATCTCTGCTGGTAATTGACTAGAAACTCATAGGCATCCTCTCCTAGAGCACCTGAAAACCTCAGAAGACCCAGCTGAATGATCAGGGATGCGACTCCCCTGCATCTTCTTCTCCCCAGAATACATAGCAGGCCCAAATGGAATAGGCGGAGCAACTATATGAACTGGAAAAACCTCTAAACGGGGAGTCGCAGTAGCAGGCTATGCTCCTTAACCCTGTGGCACTACCTTAGCTAAAGTTTAAGCCTCATCCCTGATCTGTGAACTAATCGGAGTACCTGGCAAAGCCGCAGGTTATGACATGCCCTCAAAAAACACAAAAAGGCAAACCACCATGTCTTGAAGAATTAGTGTAGCTATAAAACCTGACGGATGCTGAGGTGGCCCCATGGCCTTTGACTTATACTAAACCTCCTCTGCCTCAGTATCTAGCTCTCGTGATGACACCTTTGCCTGGGTCTGAGTTGGCACCGCAGTCCATCCTCTACCTCTATCTCTTGGTCAACCTCTGCCCTATCCCCTAGCTGGGGCTCTAACTACAGGCACAGGGGCCTCGTCCTAACTTGCCGTTGATCTTGTCTGAATCATCTGAGAAAGAGTGAAACAAAAAATATTTAGAAGTTGATAGAGTCATGGACGCACGATAAGAAATCAAGCAAGATAGAATCTTTCCTAAGAATGCCCTATAGCCTCTCATAAATAGGATACGAACATCATCGTACCGATCTACAAGACTCTACTAGACATTTTTCTCTTGTATTGGTAAGACCAGTAAACCTATATCTCTAATACCACTCTGCCACGACCCAAAATTTGGCCATGATACTATAAATAAGCATTTGAATAAGAAACACAAAAAAGAAAACATAACAATATAGGGGCCAACAGTATAGATATATACAAATAGTACAAAAAATACAAAAATAGCCCTAAAGAGACTGGGAAAGATGAAATATATATATAAGAACCAAACCCTGGACCTGGTGTCACCAGTACAAAAGTGTCTAAGTATAGAAATAGCACTATACAAGAAGATATTGTCTACCAAAATACAAAATAAAGACAGTATGGATAGAAGGAAAGCAGTAAAATCTCCAGGCGTCGAGAGCTCACCGCGATCTGAACAACGACTGGCCTCAAATGAAAAGATGGTCACTGAGAGTGGCTCATACTAGGTGCTGCATCAGAAAATATGTAAAAATATAGTATGAGTACCAAGACACGGGGGTACTCAATAGGCATCATAGGTCGACCGAGCTCATAAAGATAATATATAATATAAGATACAGGAAAGTAAACTAGCTATCAGGATCCACCTAAATCTAGTTATCAACTGAAAAGAGGCATACTCTAAACTGATGGTGAAGATAATAATAATAAAAGAAATAAGCCACACAAAGTACATACAATAGGATGCAATGCATCATGGGATAGTATGTTGAAAATATGGCCAAGCAGTAAAGTAAAAACCCCAAAATGCAATTCGTTGGCCACCCCGTAGGCTCCCCGAATCATTTCGTAGGCTGCCCTAAGGCTTATCAACATATGTAAAAAAGTAAAACCTAGATATCTGCTCCTCGGGCTGCCCAGAATCGTATCTCAGACTCATCAATAGAAAGTAAATGGAGAAAAGGTATGAAAATGTCCCTCGAACCGAGTATAAAGGTGGTACTTTTCTTTCCTTTCCAAAAATAGTGTAAAAACCCATAAAATATCTTTCTGGAAACTGAAATATAGTAAAAGTAGAAAATCCCAGCTTTCAGTCAAAAACTCATATTTTCTTAAAAATATTATACCACTAGCCATGTAGATGCATATATGAGAATATGCGTGCCAACACAGAGAATACAAAAACCTATATATATATATATAACTATCAAACATGAAAAAATACCCTCCAAATAGATAACTGACCAGGAACTCCATCCCAATTCGAGCTATGGCCTCAAGCCCACAATTATACAACAACGGTAATAAAAGCAGAATAAAGAAACAATATGGTAAAATAATCATAAATAACTACTCTAATATGAATCTCTCCACAATCCTATACTAATAATTCTAATCTAACAAGGCAAGTCTACGACACCCTAGACTAAGGATAAGTATGGTAGTTCTATTCTACGGTCTCGGAATGGCCAAATATACAGAAAAAGGATTTAAGCCTAATTCTAACCTAAGCCATACCCTTACATTTAAGTAACTTTAAAAATATAAAATCTAACTATGCCTAGTATAAAAGAAGTAAACTGTAACCTACCTCGGGGACAAACTGCAAGCACGAATCATCAATCGTGTGCCTTTCCCTCTCGGATAGCCTTAAAACACTATCACACTATCATAAATATAATCTAGGTATCAAGATGAGAAGAATGATATCCATATTGTAATATAAAACTTTGAATCAAAATCGAGTAAGAAAATAACCCTTAGGGCTCGCATAACGAAACTAAAAATAAATTGCTTAAACATGCTCCCAATGGAAAGCGGGGTGCATGCCCCAACTTTGTGTGGAAATGAAGGGGAATATGTACCTCAAATGTTTCGAAACACAACACTTTAATGAAAAAGATAATCATGCAATTAGAACCCAATTTATGGAATGAAACGCGGAATTTATCCTAGAATAAGTCCTAGAACAAGGAGGGGAAGAGAATACCCTTGAAAGAACACAAAATCGACAAGAATGGAGGTTTTTCTCCCTTGACCGTGCTCAACTATGGTGGAAAGTGTTGGAAATGAAATAAAATGAAGAACGGGACTTCATTTAAGTCCCTGCGATTGCCGCACCTGCGGATAATTCATTGCAGGTGCTGCACCACAACAGCGGCCAAACCACCATATCGGCTTCACAGGTGTGGCACACACACCGCAGGGGCATCTTCGCAGGAGTGGACAAATCCCGTAAAGGCGACACCCTACTGACATCACCCAGCTTCACAAGTGTAGCTGGTTACCACAGGTGCGGCCCAAGCACTGCAGGTGTGCCCATACCAGTACCAGCTGCACCAGCAACAAACCCAACTCAAACAAGTCTCTGATCACACCCTCGGGATCATTCTGAACCCCATGAACACAAATCAATGATGCTACCTAACTGGAAATGGTATTTCAAACTCAACGGAATCATCAAAATGATCAACGGAGGTCATCTTGATGCAATGTTGACCGAAGTCAACATTTTATTAGTTTTGCCTAAAACTTACCTAAGTACCCAAAAATGAGTCTGGAAGCCTCGAGACCCAAACCAAATATCTCACTAGCTCAAAGTCAATGTTCCAGAGCTAACAACACTGATGGAATTTCCATCCAAGGTTGTTTTTTCTGAATATTGACCAAAGTCAACTCTTTTAGCTTTAAGAGTTTCAAAATAGGGAAATGGACTTAAAACACAAACAAACTACCCAGAAACTAAACTATCAGTCCCGCCAAGTCATAAATAACTTGTAGCCACTGTGG
This sequence comes from Jaltomata sinuosa, assembly GCA_003996215.1. NCBI lineage: Eukaryota > Viridiplantae > Streptophyta > Magnoliopsida > Solanales > Solanaceae > Jaltomata > Jaltomata sinuosa. The sequence continues at coordinate 123,642 of QJPP01004341.1, forward strand.
AAAATCTCAAAATGCATAAAAAGCACAAAAATAGAGAAAAAAACCTAGAGGGTTATTACATAAACTAACAACCACCTTCTCCAAACCTAGATCAAGAACCTGCTTCAAACCAAAATCAACAATAACTTGAAGGTGATATTTGGGAGTTCTCTAATATTTATTTTCCTGAGAAGTGGAGTATTCGAGATTTCATTCAACAACCTCAAAATGCATAGAATATAGATGTGAACCTCACCTTAACAAATCAATCAACTTCAGAGATAAAATACTTACAAACATTTTTTATACTTTAAAATGTGATAGTTTTTATGGTGTTGTACATGTTTTACAAGATATTGTATAATAAAATTTTCTATATCAAAACAGTTAGAGTGTATTTATTTAGCATATTGAATTTATTTCTTCATATCTCTGTAGTTTTTTTTCAAAGTTAAAGAATATATTGCTATGCTTGAGCTCTATCAGGCCAGTGAATGCATCCCATTTCTCAAAGTCTATTACAGTAAATATCAATGAAAACTTTATTTGGAATTTCTAGATAATTATCTTTGACATTATCAAAACACTAGAATCATGTTTTTGTTATACTGATGGACAAACAAAGTAAAGTTCTTAAAAATATTGCAATCACACGCACATCAGATAACATTGTCCACACTCTTAGTTGTCTCCCTGCCTCAGAATGTGCAAAATGATCAAGAACAGGTTCACAACATCTAGATACAGAGTGACAGATGCCCAGCTGTATTCATCAAATGTAAACCTCTTAATTAGGTTGTTTGTGTCATATATAATATTTTCACAGAAAATTATAGCATTGATTGCACTGTAAACAACACTAGTTGTAAGAAATTTTGATATTTGTAGTTACAATCTTGATATTTGCTAAAATGTTCTAGGAAACTTTGCAGGATGTTGTTGAACAAGATATAGTCAAAAAAGGTGTACATAATCTTGATATTGTACAAGGTACTATTGAAGCTATGATAGTATCAAAAAAGGGCAGGGAAGTTAAGAAAAGAGTAATGCAAGGTTACGTACAAGTTGTGGCGAAGAAGAAAAAATAGTGTTGTTTGTCTAAAATGTCTCATTTTGTAAATGGCATACATTATTATGGCACAATATGTTGTGTATTTTTTTGTTTGTTTGTTGATACACATTTTTTCAGTTGAAAATAGGGTTGTTTGCACAATTTACTTTTAAAATATTATGAAAGAAAAAAGATGATTATGAAACAGAAATGTTTACTATTTATAGAATGAAATAATCAATAATTTCATGTTTATTAGTCATAATCATCACAACTTTTCTAAATTGTAGCTCAAAGTAGATGTATAGCAGGCGAAAGCTAACTCGATTAATTTGGTGCTAAAAGAATTATCATGTATTATTTCAAATCAAATATGTTAAAAATGTAGCAAAAAAGAAAGATTATTGCATTAGCAATTAAAAAAGATATTTACATTTTTGAAATGGGTTTTGGGTCGGGCTGGGTCGGGTTGGATATTTTTTAAATTTTATTTATTAGATTTAAAATTTAAAAAAAAGAGTGAAAAAAGAGTGGGTTCATCGGAAAAGTTGTTATATTCCGGCCATGTTATTTTTGTTTTAGTTTACCCAAAGTTTAGTTATTTTTGTGTAAGAAAAGATAGTTAAGTTACTTTTGTAAAAAAAATTGATAGTTAACTTACCATCTGTGAAATTTATCCCTACATTGTATATGGAATTAGACGCACATAGAAAAAGAAAGTAAAGTTGTTGCTTTTTATATTTCCCTCTCTCCTTGATTCTTGCTATCAATATTTAATATATTATTTTTATTTTATAACATTTAATGTCTTTTTTTGAGTTTTTGTTCATTTTTTAATCGTATTTCACTTATTTATTCCCTTTGTCTCAGATTATTTATCGTAATTCTTTTTTACACAGTTTTTAAAAAACATTAATTAGGAGGGGGATTTAATTTTTTATCTTTTATTGGTGTTTGAATAATTGTAACATTAATCCATAATTGAGGTATTTGTAGTCTTTAAAAATAATTACTACTAATGGTTAAATAAAAGAATTAATTAATTTTATTTTAAATTTCTAAAATGACAAATAAATCGAAACAACTAGTTTTAAAAACAAAGACAAATAATTTGAAAAGGAGGGGAATAGTTTTTATCTCTTTCTAAGTTTTTCATTTTCCCTTTTTAAAGTTTTCCTCGGTTATCTTCTCAAGTAGGGGTGTTCACGGGTAGGCTTGGGTCAGTTATTGATCAAAACCAAAACCAAACTAATATAATCAGTTTTTAAATTATTAAAACTAAATCAAACCAAATATAATATACATTTATCGGTTGGTTATTATCAGTTTTGGTTTGGTTTGATTCAATTATTAACCATACACAAAAATACAAGAAATGATTCATTCAAATAAAAAAAGACAACAATTCTGCCATGCCCCTATCTAGGGGTGGTGGACGTTGAGGAGTTATACAAGCACCTGCTAAATATATATAATAAACTCATGCTAAAGTCATAAACTGATAAGGAACAACATGGACATCAACATGTATTTACATATACTGAAACATAGATAACTAAAGGTTCCACTTGATTAGATGTACAACTGTAACAAAACTAAGTCTAAGAAGCCTCTACATAGTCTTTAACTGAGAATTTGATAACTAGTCAGGATAGGGCCCCGACATACCCACTATACGATATGTACATAAAGCCAAAACATAGGACCTAGGCATCTGATAGCTTCAGAGAGAGGTGGATCTTACCAACTGATCTATTGGAAGGAACTTGTCTACTATGGATGTTTGCTTGCCTGAGTACCTGAGCTTGCATTCATAAAAATTCAGTTCCCTTGAATAAAAGGACATCAGTACATATAAAATATGTACTGGTATGTAAAGAAGACTAAATAACAAGTAGATATATAAGAATACTCACTAAATCGAATATCAAAGATAGGAAAATCTGAGCATACACATACATGAAATGTAATTTGAAACTTAAACTGATATTATGACCAATATCAAGAGTCCTCACATAACGTCCTATGTGTTATTCATTTACATATTTCTAAAATTCCTAGAATTTGCCTAGGTGACATCTTTACCTTTTTAGTTGCATCCTTCTTCTTTCTGTAATACTAACTATCAGCAAGTCACAAGATGACCTATTGTCAGCGATCAGTGACACCTATGCGGCATATGTAGCCAACTATCACAACAATGTGCAGAATCTCATAGTTTAAATAACATGGTCTTAAGGTACGCCCACCAGGGCTCCTGTGAAGTCTTTTCGCAGGCCTGTGTAGTCTGGGGAATCCACGATGGGAAGTTCCATCTGAAGATTTCTGAATTATATGCATAGAATGGCATCACACCTAGTGGCCCTAAAAATACCCTCCCCACGCTGCAAAGTAGGCTATAATCTCATCTTGCATGTAAAGGTCTGTAGTAAGCAACTCATGAATGAAATAACTCGTTATTTGAATATTGATTACTTTCTTTAGCTGGAGAATCATATACCTATGTGATATATATACTTATGGCTAATATATGTCCAATTACTTCCTTTAAATTCTGTGACATATATGCTTTATAAGTTCTAGGAGTTTTAACTGAAGACACGTACGGTCATGTGAAACATATTACTTCTTTGACTAGAAAAGAGTACAATAACTCTATAGGTTTAGAACTCCATATTAAAGAGACCTATAATAATAATAAGCTTTTCTTTCAAGTTGCATATAATCTATGATGACCTTTATAGAATGAAAATGTGACTCTAGGTTGTGCCTTGATGGCGAAAGAGTTTTTAGCTTTACATACCTTACTTTGAGATTTTCTCTCTTAAGTCTTGTCTTTGATGCCCTTCAAAAGACTTCTTATATATAACATAACATCATATGCAATAATATAAGCATCTAACCAAGAAGTACAACGTGGCCGGAAAGACGATAATAGCTTACGAGTGACAAGCTTAACAACTATGATAAATAAATAGTGTATTTCCACACCTCTCTTTTCTGCCTTTTCAACTGAACTTGTGACCTTCTATGAGGTCAATATTACCCCCTCCATCCCTAACTTACAATATACAGCACATTACATATCCCAAACAAAGTCATAAACTTAAACTCTTGGCTTTGGAAAGCTATCCCATTAGTTCTTTTTCTAATGGCATAAAATGCCCTTATAACCTCATTGATTACATTGAGAGAGAAGTATATAATCCATATTGTAGTAGGAACCCATATAAATATATAAACAACATTCTCAATCTATTTAGGAATTTGATCAAACACTTGACGAGCGATAAGCTTGCAAGAGCTCTATAAATTGTGTTTTCTATACCCAAGCCTTCCTCCTCATCCCAGCAAGCTTACTGCCTCCTTAACTATACAGACCTCATTTAGTCAACAATACAACTAATACATCCCTCTACATACTCCCTTCTCACCAGGTATATCAATTACAATGGGAAAAATATGGACTCACGGCTTCCTATCACCATCCCGTGAGTCCTACCTGTAAACTGTACTTAAAACAACTCTTACTATCATATTTATGGAGAAAGAAGAGCAACCATACCTTTATCAATAAGAAACCAATCCCTGTACCTTTTTACTCTTCAAGAACCACACATTTTCCTTTAAGAAATACTTGGCTAAGTATGTTCCCATGATCTATGATGAGAAATACACTTGATTCTTGAAGGAATCAACTTACCTTAGGCTAGAGAGAGATGGAGATAAAGGAGAACTAAAGAAAACTAGTAAGCAATAGTTATTTTACATTTTGATAAGATGGGAAATGAAATCCCAAAATTTCAATATAAAAACTCAACTTTTGGCCGACTTACCTAAGGCTGCCACATGTCCCGCAGTGATCGAGCAATGCACGTGTCTGTAGTGAAATGCATAACCTTTAACTCCGAACTCATATGGATGAGCGGTTTATTATGTTGGAAACTAGACTCAAGTAACTTTACCTTGGTATGTCATAGGAACGCTAACTCCTTGTATATTAGGAGATATACCTATTTCAAGTCAGACCATATATGAGCTTATTTGAAATACTCTACCGTAATGAACCCTTCAACTTGAACTTTTGTTTTAAGTCTCCCTTTGGTCTCTAACTTTGGTTTAGCACTTCAAATGGCTTGATATAGGTCTAGCTTTGTATAATTATCCATTTACATCCTTATCCTTCTGGTTCATATCGATTCATTGGTTTTTATGAGTTGCACACATATCTTAAATTTAGGGCATTATATTAAACCCCCTTGGGATCATTTGTCCTTGAATGGAGGCTACAACTCAAAATTATTCTAAATCTATCATTTTCTATAAATTTTGGTAGAGTTTCCTTTGTAAATAGGCCTATCAAAAACCTATCAGCTAACCAAAACACACAATATACTTCACAAAGCATCACAATAAGGAAATAATATTCAATAGATATCCATGAGGCTTCGCTTGGCCTTATGCAAATGAAACTATAGTAATTGATAACTTACCTTATACTTTGTTACCTTGACATCTCAACTCTTAGGAACATGTGAAACTCTCGAATCATAGGAATGTATCAAGTACTTGAACATATAGCATATATATCAAGTAGTATTAATAAGTATGACTAAAATTGATACTCGAATGAAAGGAGTAATGACTTTAAGAACCTTCTGGTTGTTCCTGGAATTAGTGAGGATACTTGGCCCTCATATTGTTCTTTGTTTCTCACGTGGCTTCTTCTACATTCTGACTTTTCCATATGACTTCAATTGAAGCTATTTCTTTCGTTCTCAATTTTCTGATTTGTCTATCTAGTATGTCCGCTGGGACTTCTTTGTATGATAAATCTTCTGAGAGTTATATATCCTTTCTAGGGGTACCTTGAGAAGGATCTACTAAGCATTTACGTAACATAGACACGTGAAAGACTGGATACAATGCTGCTAACTTAAGAGGTAAATCTACCTCATAGGCTACCTGGCCAACTGTAACACCCCAGAAAATTCTAAACCTAGAACCAGTCAGAAAATTCCAAGTGTTAAGTTGTCAAAGTGACAACAAGTTCCACGAGCCAAATCCAAGAATCATGGAACAGTCCACAAGCCATGGACTGGGCCTATGGAAATCAGACTGAGACCAGCCAAGTTGGGGTCAGGTCCACGAGGTTGGACCACAGACCATGGAAGAGTCTATGAGTCATGGACTCCACTCGTGAAAATCAGACTGGAGTTGACATGGAAGCCTGAAAACCATGATTGGGTTCCATGGACTATGAAACAATCCACATGCCATGGTTTTCCCTCGTGGAACTCAGACATGTAGGCTTCCAAAAAGCCCAGGAACCACGATAGGGCTCCACGGCTTGTGGTTCAATCCACAGACAGTGGTTCTCAACCGTGGAACCTGTTCTAAGGAATTTTACCAGTTTTTCCAGAATTAATCCTTGGGATATTTTAGACTTTTCCCACCTCTTTTAGCCTAATAGACAGTCATTTTAGGCTTACTTTTAAGGGATATTAGTTAGACATAAGGGATTTTCCTCAAAGTTCAACCAATTCAGTTTCAGGAAGAAAGATAAAAATGGTCTTCTCCAATCTACAACCTAGGGATTTCTCCTCCAAGCTTCAAACTTCATAATTTCTTCAAGAATATTCTTCTACCAGGTATTTGGGTATTCAGTAAGGGATTTCTTTCTCCCTTATGCCAAAAAACCTCAAGCTTTTACATGGATTTTCATGATTTTAGAAACTAGGATTCTTACCCTCCTATACAGATCCTTATAGAATACAATTCTCATGTTTAGTATATGATTCTATTCTGTTTAAATGAATTGTAGCATGTTTTTCATGATTTGCATGAGTTTTTACAAAGGTTTGAGGAATCCAGAACTTAGCCCTAAATTATAGTATTTTCCTATGAATTAGTTTATCTCAGAATCAAACTCAGACTATCAGCATTAAGGTTTTAAATAGAGTTTAATCAACTTTCACTTATAGTTTCCAAAAAATGGTAATTTTAGATTAGTCTAGTCCTGACACAAAAATTCAGGATCTCAGCTTTAAATGAGCTAGCATATCAATTTTGGGATTAGAACTTTGCATCGAGTTGGACTAAAGTTTAGCGTACCCTAAATTCCTAGAACTATGTGCCACTGTAGGATTATTTAGCCCTTCAGTGGGCCTCAGTTTAGTGATCATGCCAGTTATGCCTTTATACCCTAGCAAGGTATATTGGATCCTCTCGATGAGGCTTATACATCAAACTCCACGTTTAGCTCACGTGGTTTATGTTAGTTAACAGGCTCTCCCACAGAATTAGCTTCAGTAGTGTGTATTAGGCCCTCAGTTCTTGCTTTTATAGCTTTTCATTATGCTTTTCAGCTTACTCTTACATTTCAGATTTTTATGCATGATTATATTTTGGGCCTATGTACTATAGTTCAAATTACAGTTTTAAATAGCATATTCGCATTTTAGCCTATCTCAATTACTTGTGCATCCTGCATGCTCAGTACATTCGAAGTACTAATGCATACTCTATATATTGCATCCTATCATGATACAGGTTCAGGTTCTCAAACTCAGGCTCACGATCAGTTTGACTAAGCAAAACCTCAGTGATAGCCAGTGGTAAGTCCTTATCAATTGAGGATGTAGTTTATGTTGCTTTTCATTAGTTATTTAGTTTTTAGTATTTGGAGTTAGCTAGGGGTTTGTCCCAAGCAACTCATCAGTATTAGAGGCTTCCAAATATAGAGTCAAAATTCTGCTTTTTAGTTAGTTTTTTTATTTAAGACATATACTTGAACTCAAATATTCTCAGTTAAAATTTAAAAGAACTTATATCTTTATTCAGTTTAGCTTCCGCTCAGTTCAAATTCATATGATTGTTTAGTATATGCCAGGCCATGGGTTAGCTTAGACTCACTTGTGACCCTAAGCACCATGTTACGTCTGGGGCATAGGCTCGAAGCGTGTCAAACTTGGTATCAGAGCATCAGGTTCAAGAGTCCTAGGGTGTTTGAAAGCCACATTAAGTAGAGTCTTTTTCATGGGTGTGAAGCGCGCCACACTTATGAGAGAGAGACTACAAGATATTTTTAGGAAACTCCACTTCTTTCATATTCTATATTGTGCAATAGAGTTTAATTCTATTTTTCCCTTCTAATCTGTTTGTTATGTATTTCAGATCATGCCTTCACGCAGAAATAATGCTCCCAATGCATACGTAAATCCTCCAGCTCTAGACCACGAGTTCACTAATGCCGAGTTTTGAAATATTATCCAGATGTTGGCACAAACTATGAGCAACTAGGCTAATCAGTAGGCACCTGGTTCTGCTAACCAGAATGGTTAGGCAGCGGCTGCCAGAGTTAAGGATTTCATCTGCATAAATCCGTTAGAGTTCTTTGGGTCAAAGGTAGATGAGGATCCGCAGAACTTCATTGATGAGGTGAAGAAGGTTCTCGATGTGATACAAGTTTCAAAGGTTGAGAGTGTTAAGTTGGCATTTTATCAGCTTAAGGATATGGCTCACACAGTGGAAGGATAGCAGGGGCATAAATGCAGCTCCTATGACTTGGGATTGTTTTACTGGAGCTTTTCTTGATAGGTTTGGTGAAGGCTGGGGAATTTTTGAATATAAGGTATAGGTCCATGTCTATTCAGGAATATGAATTGAAGTTTATGTATCTCTCTAGGTATGCTTCAGCAATGGTAGCCCAGCCAAGGGTCCAAATAAGTAAGTACATTTCGGGTACCTCTGACTTGGTTAAAACGAATGTAAGATGGCCATGTTAGTTGGAGATATGGACATTTCTTGACTCATGACTTATGCTCAATAGATGGAGGAAGAAAAAGATAAGGAAAGGAAATAGAGAGGGAAGGTAAGAAGTCTAGAACATATAATTATGACTATTCACAGTAAAGGTCAGGCGGTGGGAATCGCTTATAGTTTCAGTAGAGATCATCAGCTCTAGCACCTTTATCAACCAGTGCCCCATCTTCTAGATCTCGATAGGACCAGAGAAAGAGAGCATCAAACTCTAAGTCACTAGGTAGTGTTTCGGGTAACCGCACTTTTCCAGCATGCTTTAAGTGTGGTAAGAATCATCCAAGTGAGTGTCTTTCTTTCATAGAGGGGTGTTTTGGGTGTGGTCAGCTAGGCCATAGGTTGAAATAGTGCCCCTCAGCCAAGCAAGTACAGTGAGGTAACCGAGCTCAGTCCACTACTTCAGCAGCCCCGGCAGGTCACATGTTCAGTAAGGTATTACTTCTAGCATGGGCGGTGGTCAGCGTCAAAATCATATCTATGCCATGACATCACGCCAAGATAAGGAGAGTTCACCAGACATAGTCACTGGTATGTTGGCAATCTTCTCTCTTGATGTTTCTGCTTTGTTAGACCCAGGGACTTCACTATCTTTTGTAACCCCATATGTTACATGCAAATTTGGAGTCAGTCCTTAAATAATCTTAGAACCCTTCTTAGTCTCCACCCCAGTCGGTGAGTCAATTTTAGCTAAGAGGGTATACATAGATTGCCCTATTTCAGTCCTTCATAAAATCACCTCAGCATACATAGTAGAGTTAGTTATGATCGACTTTGACATCATTCTTGGTAAGGATTTGCTACACACCTATTATGCCTCAGTCGACTGTAGAACCAGAGTCATAAAGTTCTAGTTTCCAGATGAGCCTGTCTTAGAATGGCAGGGTAGTCCTCCAACTTAAAAGTGTCATTTAATATCTTACCTCAAATCCAGGAAGATGATCTCAAAGGGGTATGTCTACCACATAGTTTGCGTTAAGGATTATGAATCCTAAACCCCACCTCTCCGATCAGTCCCTGTAGTTAATGAATTCCTTGAAGTATTTCCTGAGGATTTTCCCAGAGTCCCTCCCAAGATGGAAATTGACTTTGGGATAGACCTTCTTCCAGATACGCAACCCATATCCATTCCTCCTTAAAAAATGGCTCCAACTGAGCTTAAGGAGTTGAAGGATCAGCTAAGAGACCTTCTAGATAAAGGTTTCATCAGACCCACCATCTCTCCATGGGGTTCCCTACTCCTCTTCGTGCGTAAGAAAGATGGTTTGCTCAGAATGTGCATAGACTATCGTTAGTTGAACAAGGTCACAATCAAGAATAAGTACCCCATCCCCAGGATTGATAACTTGTTTGACCAGCTTCAGGGTGCCAGTTACTTCTCCAAGATTGACCTCAGATTCGGTTATCACCAGCTCAGAGTTAGAGAATGTGACATTCCAAAGACAGCCTTCAGAACTCGGTATGGTTACTATAAATTTGTAGTTATGTCATTTGGGCTAACCAACACGCCCGCAGCCTTTATGGATCTTATGAATAGGGTATTCAAGCAGTATTTGTATATGTTCTTCATTATCTTTATTGATGACATCTTAGTTTATTTTCGGAATGAGGAGGAGCATCCAGATCATTTGAGAGTGGTGCTGCAAATTCTCAAGGATCATCAGCTATTCGCTAAGTTCAGTAAATATGAGTTTTGGTTGCAGCCAGTTGCTTTTCTGGGTCATGTAGTATCTAAGAAGGGCATTCGAGTAGTTTCATAAAAGATAGAGGCAGTAAAGAACTGGCCTACACCCACCTCTACGATAGACATTAGGGGTACTCAGTTCACATCTCAGTTTTAGAGGTTGTTTTAGAAGGGTCTCTGTACTCAGGTTGACCTTCGCACAACTTTTCATCTGAAGACAGATGGTCAGGCAGAGCATATGATCCAGACCTTAGAGGACATGTTAATGGCATGTGTAATTGATTTCAAAGGCAATTGGGATGATTACTTACCTCTTATTGAGTCTGCCTACAATAACAGTATTCACTCTAGCATTCAAGTGGCTCCGTATGAGGCATTTTATCACCTATAACTTAGTTCGAAGTAGGTGAAGCAACTTTGATAGGGCCTGATTCAATCCATGAGACTATGGAAAAAGTTTAGCTTATTAGAGAGAGGTTGAAGCTTGCTCAAAACCATCAGAAATCCTATTTGAATGTGAGAAGAAGAGAGCTAAAATTTGAGGTGGATGATTGAGTATTTTTGAAGGTGTCACCCATGAAGGGTGTAATGAGGTTTGGTAAGAAGGGGGAGCTAAGGCCCCAGTATGTAGGTCCTTACAAGATTCTGAGAAGAGTTTGCAATGTGGCTTATGAGTTAGAGTTATCCACAAACTTAGCATCGGTGCACCTAGTCTTCCATATATCCTTGTTGAAGAAATGCATTGGTGATCCAGTTTTAGTTGTGCCTTTATAAAGCGTGGGTTTCAAAGACAGTCTCTTTTATGAAGAGGTTCCAGTTGAGATTCTTGATCGTCAGGTTCAGAGATTGAGGAATAAGAAAGTCACTTCAGTGAAAGTCCTTTGGAGGATTATTTAGCTCCTCAGTGGGCCTCAGTTTAGTGATCACGCTAGTCATGACTTTATACCTGGAAAGGTATATTGGGTCCTCTCAATGAGGCATATATATTGGACTCCATATTTAGCTCATGTGATTTATGTTGATTAACAGGCTCTCCCACAGAATTAGCTTTAGTAGTGTGTATTAGGCCCTCAGTTCCTACTTTTACAGCTTTTCATTATGCTTTTCAGATTACTCTTACACTTTAGATTTTTATGCATGATTATATTTTGGGCCTATATACTAAATTTCATATTACAGTTTTAAATAGCAAACACATTTTAGCCTGTCTTAGTTACTTGCATATCCCACATGCTCAGTATATTCAAAGTAATAACGCATACTCTATGTGCTGCATCCTATCATGATGTAGATTGAGGTTCTCAGACTAAGGCTTGCGATCAATTTTACTCAGTGCAATCCAAGTGATATCCAATGGTGAGTCCTCATCATTCAAGGACATAGTTTATGTTGCTTTTTATTATTCATTTAGTTTTTAGTATTTGGAGTTAGCTGGGGGCTTGTCCCAAGCAACTCATCAGTATTAGAGGTTTTCAGATATAGAGCCAAACTTTTGCTTTTTAGTTAGTTCTTTTATTTCAAGCTTATACTTAAACTCAGATATTCTCAGTTAAATTTTAAAAAAACTTATATCTTTATTCAATTTAGTTTCCGCTAAGTTTAAATTCATATGATTGCTTAGTATATGCCAGGCCATGGGTTAGCTTGGAGTTACTTGTGACCCTAAACACCATGTTACATCTAGGGCATAGGCTTGGGGCATGACACCAACTCTCTTTAGGATTCTGTTAGGCCCAATATATTTAGGGCTTAACTTACCTTTCTTGCCAAATTTCATAACCCCATTCATAGGTGATACCTTCAAGAATATCCATTCATCAACTTGGAACACTAGATCTCTGCATCGCACATCTGTATAAGATTTTTATCATCTTTGAGCAGTCTTCAATGACTTCTGTATTAGCTTTACCTTTTCAACTGCTCGATGGAAAAGATCTATTCCTAATATTTGAGTCTCACCTACTTCAAACCAACTAATAAGTGATCTACATTTTCACCCATAAAGAGATTCAAATGGAGCTATGTTGATGCTAGAATGATAGCTATTATTATAAGCAAATTTTATTTGGGGCAAATGATCATCCCAATTGAATTTAAAGTCCAAAACATATGCTCTCAACAAATATTTGAGTGTATGTATAGTGCGCTCAGCTTGGCCATCTGTTTGTGGATAGTATGCAATACTAAGGTTCACCTGTGTGCCAAAACTCTCCAAGAATAACCTCCAAAAATGTTTTGTGAATTGGCACCCCTATCAGAAATAACTGACATTGGAATTTCATGTAAGCGAACAGTCTCTCTTATATGTAGCTTGGCATAATCTTTTGCAGTACTAGTAGACTTAACTGGCAAGAAGTGGGTTGATTTTGTTAATTGACCAATGATCACCCAAATCGAGTCATGCTTATAAAATGAGAACGGCAAACCTTCAACAAAATCAATATTAATGGCCTCCTATTTCCACACCAGAATGCTCATAGTCTGAGCTAGGCCACCGAGCCTTTGATGTTCTGCTTTAACTTCTGGCAGTTGGAGCACTATGCTACAAACTTCACTATATTCCTTTTCATGTCATTCTACCAGTAGACCTCTTTAAGGTCATGGTACATGTTTGTAGAGCCTGTATGAATGGAATACCAGGAACAATGTGCTTCAGCCATTATCTACTGTCTTAGACCATCTACATCAAGAAAACATAATCTCCCTCAGAATCTTAAGGTACCATCTCCTACTAGCTCAAATGTTGAACATTTACGTTGTTGAATCCCTTCTCTGTATTGGAGCAATAAGGGATCACAATATTGTCTTATTTTACTAATGCCACAATGATGACTCTGCAGTTTTATGCACAACCACACCTCAATCTTTATAATCTAGAAGTAAAACTCCTAGACTGGCTAATCTGTGAACATCTCATACTACTTCATGTCGAATGGGTGGCATATGTGCTAGGCTTCCCATAGACACACGACTGAGAGCATCCACTACAATGTTAGCTTTATCTAATGGTACAGAATATTGACATCGCAGTCTTTTAGCAACTCTAGCCACCTTCTCTGCCTCAAATTCAACTCCTTTTGCTTGAAGAGATATTGGAGACTCTTATGATCTATAAATAGATCAACATGTACCTCATACAAATAGTGGCACCAAATCTTAAGTGCAAATACAACTACTGCAAGCTCTAAATCATGAGTAGGGTAGTTTTGTTCATGCTTTTTCAATTGCCGAGAAGCGTATGGTATAACCTTCCCATGTTGCATTAAGATATATCCTACGCCAACACAAAAAGGGAGATAAAAAATGGCATTCATTTTTGTGCCCTCTGGTAAGGCCAATACTGGAGCTGTAACCAATCTAACTTTCAACTCTTGAAAGCTTCTCTCACAAGCATCTGACCACTAAAATTTAGATTCTTTCTGTGTTAATTTAGTCAATGGGGCTGAAATAGAGGAAAATCCATCCACAAATCTCCTGTAATAATTGGCGAGCCCTAAGAAATTACGTACCTCCATTTGAGTAGTGGGTCGAGTCTATCTCTTCACAGCCTCTTATCTTCTGAAAGTCCACTTTAATACCTTCACTAGAGACCACATGGCCAAGAAAATCTACTGAGTTCATCCAAAACTCACATTTAGAAAACTTAGCATATAATGGTGCTCTCTAAGAGTTTGTAGCACTGATCTCAGATGATATGCATGCTCTGCTTCATCATGTGAGTATATCAAGATGTCATCTATAAGCACAATCACGTACACATTAAGAAAGGGTTTAAAAACCCTATTCATCATATCTATGAAGGCTACTGGGGCATTCGTTAGTCCAAATGACATGACAAGAAACTCAAAGTGCCCATATCTAGTTCTAAAGGTTGTCTTTGGAATATTTACTTCATGTATCCTCAACTGGTGATAACCACTCCTTAAGTCAATCTTTGAAAAATATTTAGCTCCCTGCAACTGATCAAATAAATCATCTATTTTGGGTAGGGGGTACTTCTTCTTTATTGTCACTTTATTCAACTGCCTGTAATCTATATTCATTCGCATTGTGTTATCCTTCTTATGTATAAATAGTATTGGAGAACCCCAAGGTGATCTGTTGGGTTGAATAAAACCTTTATCAAGTAGATCTTTCAACTACTCAATTAGCTCTTTCAACTCTGCTGGTGTTATTCTATAAGGTGGAATTGATATAGGTTGGGTACCAGGATCTAGGTCGATACCAAAGTCAGTATCTCTAATCAGAGGTAATCCAGGAAGTTTATCAAGAAACACATCTGGATATTCATTCACAATGGTTACGAACTGAATAGTAGACACATATTTCTTAGCTTCAAGGTCTTTAAAATAGAATAGGTGATATAAACACCCTTTCGATATAAGCTTCTATGCCTTAAGATAGGAAATAAACCTTCCTCTAGGCATCATAACATTCACTTTTCATTCAAAGACTGGCTTCCCCGGGAAATGGAATCGAGCAATCTTAGCACGGAAATCAACTGCATAATAAAAGGAAAGCTAATCTATGCCCATAATGACATCAAAATCAACCATTTCCAACTCTATCAAGTTAGCCAATATATCATTGCCACATACTATTACTAGGAACATGTAGTAGATCCTTCTAGTTATAATGGACTCTCCTACTGGAGTCAATATTACAAATGGCTCACATAATAACTCTGGCTCTATTTTGAACTTCTTAGCAGCAAATAGAGTAATATATGACAGTGTCGCCCCTGGATCTATCAATGCTTAAATATCATAAGAGAAGATGGATAAGGTACATATAACCACATCTGAAGAAGCCTCTTAATCCTGCCAGTCGGCTAATGCACACATTTGATTTAGGCCAGCTCCCAAACTAGAACCTCTGCCTCTACCTTTGTCTTTACCTCTTCATGTCTGTGCTTGAGGATAATGAGATAAAGGTGGTTCTTAGGAAAAGGATTCTCATGTAGATCCTGTGAATGGTGATTTATTACCTCTTCCCTTATTTCTAAGTCAAGGATAATCACACATCTTGTGACCCTCGACTACGCACCCATAACAAGTGGTAAAGCCATATAAGCACTCTCCTAAATGGGATCGACCACACTGTTTGCAAGTAGGCTGAGGTGTTAATCCCTAACCAGTACCTCTCTAATAGTGGGGTCCTGGTGCCCTCGAAGTCTGACTCTAATCTCGTCTGGACCTCAATGATTGAGATATAGCACTAGCTGTAAAGGGGGTTGTTGACTGAGATTGCCTAGGTGTCCCTCTATTAGAGGAAGCCCTGTCACTTCCTTAATATCTTCCAGATGCCCTGGTTCTCTTGCTCTTCTCCCTTTCTGATCTCTCTACCCTGTGGTCATGTATGCAGTCCTCTATCAGCTGAACATGTGCCTCGATCTAGCAATATCCATATCATTATTAAGTGAAGCAACTGCACAAGAATCAATCAAATGATCTTCAAGGCCACCCATGAAGTAATGCATCCTCTCCTTTAAGTGTTGACCATCTCTAGAGCAAATCTGGCCGAGTAAATCGCACGCTACACTCCTTGACATTGAGCTTATTTTATTGTAAGGATAAAAAATTCATCCATTCTTGCCTTCCTGAGCTCTAAAGGTAAAAAGTGATCCATAAAGGGCCTTGAGAACTCTTCCTAAACTGCTGGGGGGAATTTGGGCCCCTGGAATCGACCCACATCTCATGCTGGGCAATGGCAATATCTTTTTGCTAATAGAAGGCCAAATCAACAGCCTTAGTCTCAGATATATGCATAATCCTAAAGATTCTGTTGATCTCATCTATAAACTGTTGAGGGTCCAATATCACACTAAATCCTGTAAATACTGGGGGAGAGGTTCCTCTCTCACACTAGATCCTATAAACACTGGGGGATCCATTTTGAGGAAATCTTGGACTCTAGATCTGGCAGTCTCTCCTTGAATAATGGTACGTGCAGCCAGATTCTATCCTTGGACCTGAGCAGCTACTAGCTGGGTGAGCAATTGTATTGCTCCTCTAACATCCTTCTCCTAGGCACCTAGTGGTGATACAGGTAGTACAGAAACCATTTCCGATACTATTGGAGGTGTAGAAACTCTTGTACACCCTTCTGTTCTAGGCAATTGAGGACTTAGAAGTGTAGGACTCGGCAAGCTCTCCTAAGCTCTAGTCTGATCTGCTAATACTGGAGAATGCTTTATAGGGGCTGCCTCCTGAGTAGTGTTGGTAGTGGCCCTCTGCCCTGCTTCATCCTTATCTTTATTAGACATGATCTGCATCACAAATAAGCAAAGTATGCGTCAGAAGGTCAGATTCCTAAATACATGTGTAGTCCCTTTACTATAAATATGGCATGCAACACATTCATAAGAAAGATCTTACTAGACACGGCTTCTTAGACTACCTGGGACACTTGAACCTTAGGCTCTGATACCAAGTTTGTCACACCTCTATCTAGGGATGGCGGATGTCGAGGAGTTATACGAGCACCTGCTAAACATATATACTAAACTTATGCTAAATTCATAAACTGATAAGCAACAACATGGACATCAATATGTGCTTACATATGTTAAAACATAGATAACTGAAGGGGTCACTAGACTAGTTGTACAATTGTAACAAAACTAAGTCTAAGAAGCCTCTACAGAGTCTGTAACTGAGAATCTGATAACTATTCAGGATAGGGTCATGAAATACCCACTATACGATATGTACATGAAGCCAAAACATATGACCTAGACATCTAATAGCTCCAGAGAGAGGTGGAGCTTACCAATTGATCAATTGGAAGGCACTGGTCAACTGTGGATGTTTGCTAGCCTGAGTACCTGAGCCTGCATTCAAAAAACTGTAGCGCCCCCAAATAAAGGGATGCACGCACATGTAAAACATGTACTGCTATGTAAAGAAAATAGAATAACAAGTAGACATGTAATAATGCTCACTGAATCGAATATCAAAGATAGGAAATTTGAGCATACACATAGAGGAAATGTAATTTGAAGCTGATACTATGATCAATATCAAGGGTCCTCACATAACGTCCTATGCGTTATTCATTTATATATTTCTAAAATTCCTAGAATTTGCCTAGGTGACATCTTTACCTTTTTATGTTGCCTCCTTCTTCTTTCTGTAATACTAACTATGAGAAAGTCACAAGGTGGCCTACTAACGGTGATCAGGGACACTTGTATGGAATCTGTAGCACACAATCATAACAATGTGTAAAATTTGATAGTCTAAATATTATTGTCTGTTAAGGTAAGCCCTCTAGGGCTCATATAAGGTCTGATCGCAAGCCTCTGTAGTCAGGAGAATCCATGATCGAAAGTTCCAAATGACTCTGTTTGAATTCTGTGGACAAAATAACGTCGCATGTGGTGGCCGTAAAAATACCCACCCCACGCTGCAGAATAGGCTATAATCTCATCTTGCCTATAAAGGTCTGTAGTAAGCAACTCATGAATCATATAACTCATTATCTTAATATTGATTACCTTCTTTAGCCAAAGAATCATATATCTATGAGATCTATATACTTATGGCTAATCTATGCCCAATTACTTCCTTTAAATTCTGTGACATATATTCTTTGTAATTTCTAGAAGTTTCAACTGAAGACACGTATGGTCATGTAAAATATAAGACTTCTTTAACTAGAAAAGAGTACTATAACTCTATAGGTTTAGATATCCACATGAAAAATACCTATAATATTAACAAGCTTTGCTTTCGAGTGGCATATAATCTATGACGACCTTTATAGGAGGAACATGTGACTCTAGGTCGTGCCTTGATGGCGAAAGAGGATTTAGTTTCATATACCTTACTCCAAGACTTTATCTCTTATGTCATATCTTCAACGCCCTTTGAAGACTTCTTATCTATAACATAACATCATATGCTCATCTAACAAAGAAGTACGACGAGGTCGTAAAGATGATAATATCATACGAGCGACAAGCTTAGCAAATATGATAAATAAATGATGTATTGCCATACCTCTCTCTTTTTTACCTTCGCAATTAAACTTATGACCTTCTATGAGGACAATATTACCCCCTCCATTCCTAATTATAATGTACAGGCCATTACATATCCCAAACAAGGTCATAAACTTAAACTCTTGGCTTTCGAATGCTATCCCATGAGTTCTTTATCTAATGGCATAAAAATGCCCTCAATACCTCATTGATTATATTGGGAGAGAAGTACACAATCCATAATATAGTAGGAACTCATATAAACAGATAAACAACATTCTCAATCCATTTAGGAATTTCATCAAACACTTGACGAGCGACAAGCTTGCAAGAGCTCTATAAATCGTATTTTCTATACCCTAGCCTTCCTCCTCATCGCAACAAGCTTACTGCCTCAAATAACAACCATACACCCCTCATTTAGTTAATAACACAGCCAATACATCCCTCTACATACTCCCTCCTCACCAATATCAATTACATTGGGCAAAAGATGGACTCATAGCTTTCTATCACCGTCCCCTGAGTCCTACCCGTAAACTATACTTAAAACAACTCTTACTGTCATATTTATGGAGATAGAAGAGCAGTCATATCTTTATCAATAATAAACCAATCCCTTCACCTTTTAACTCTTCAAGAACCACACCTTTTCCTTCAAGAAATTACTTGGCTAAGTATGATTTCATAATCTATGATGAGAAATACACTTGATTCTTGAAGAAATCAACTTACCTTAGGCTAGGGAGAGATGGAGATGAAGGAGAACTGAAAAAAACTAGTAAGCAACAGATTTTTTACGTTCTGATAAAGATGGGAAATGAAATCCCAAAATCTTAATATTAAAACTTAATTTTTGGCCGACTTACCCAAGGCTGCCACATGTCCCACAGTGATTAGGCAGTCCATGTGTCTGTATAAAATGCACATAATTTTTTACTCCGAACTCTTATGGAGGAGCGGTTTATTGTGTTGAAAACTAGACCCAAATACCTTTAACTTGGTATATTGTAGGACCTTTAACTCCTTGCATGTAACCCATTTCAAGTCAGACCATATACGAGCTTGTTTGAAATACTTTACTGTAATGAACCCTTCAACTTGAACTTTTGTTTCAAGTCTCCCTTTGGTCTTTAACTTTGGTCTAGCACTTCAAATGGCTTGATATAAGTGTACCTTTGTGTAATTATCCATTTACATCCTTATCCTCCCAGTTCATACTGGGTCATCGGTGTTTACGACTTGCACACGTATCTTATCGGGGCATTACAAATTCTTTCAAAAAGAAAAAAATATATTGTGAAATTACCACATAAAATAGTAAAATGGTATACTCTAATATAAGATATTTAAATTATAGACAAATTTTGATGAAAATACGTGTAAGATAATTAAAATTATTCACAAAAATTGATAAAATATATATTATTATAAAAAATATGTATATAACTTGTCAGTTCGGTCTGATTCGGTTATTTCTTTGAGTTTTTCGTGAGTAAAACTAAACTCAAACTAAATATTATTAGTTTTAAAAAAATCTAAAATCAAACCAAATAAAAATTGGTTTATTTAATCGATTTGGTTTAATTTTTTTGGTTTGGATCGATTTTGACCTAAACCGTGAATATCTCTATTCTCAAGTTGTGGTTTTATTTATATATATTTTTTTGTCTAAGGACTTTTCCTTTTCTAATTTTCTCTTGGTTAAAATATTTCGTTTGTTTCCCTCCATCTCGATTACATGTCTATACCGGTAGTTGTTGCAACCGTTACTACTAAAGAGGTGAACTTCAAATTCCCAAGTGGGCATAAATGCTCTTAAAGAACTTGTCACCACATGAACTCAAACCTCTCTTATTGGGATATAAACATAGTGCATTGCTTTTTTAAATCCACACTGTAATGGTATCATCAGGGCTATTTTTCCATTGAATTACCATTCCCTAGTTTATATCATCATATGGCAAAGCTGGTGATCTCAAATCTGCCCATAAATTATTCGATAAAATTCCCCTGAGGAGAGTAGATTCTTGGAATGCAATGATAATTGCCTATTCAAGAAAGAAGTTCCTTGTTGAGGTTGTAAATGCTTGTAATCAAATGGTTCTTGAAGGTGTCAAACCTGATAGCTCAACTTTTACTGTGGCACTTAAGGCATGTACAATATTGCAGGATATAGAGAAGGGTTAAGAGATTTGGGAGAAGGTGGTTGATAAGCCGGTAATATACCAACTTATTAAGCCTTTACTCATGAATTATCGCCATGTTTTGATAAGATTTAGAGGTTCTTTTGGCCTTTATTGACATGAAGGCAGGTACTCTTGTCTTAGGAAAGAAAATAAGGAAATGGACCCAAAAGAGCTCAAAAAGAGTTGAAGTGTGAAGTTGATTGAAAAAGACGAAGATTTTGTCATGAGGTGTAGACCTCGTGCGACATGCACAACACAAGGTAAGGTCTGCATGTTCCTCCGCATGAAGCTCAGAAGAGAAGAGAAGGATATGTTATGGGGTGCAGCCGTTGTGTGACATGCACAAGGCCTGGTGCAAACCGCACCCCACTTCGCATGACAACTGGAAGTCGACTGAGTCACTGATTCACTTGTGTGGAGCTGTGCAATGTGCTCAAGATGACATACAAAATGCACATCGCACTACACAGCTCCTGAAGGGCATTTTTGTCCATTATTATGTGACGATTTGGGAACATTCTAAAACCTAATTTAGGCATAGTTTTTCATAGTTTTGAAGAGTTTTCTGTTTTAAAAGCAAGTTTCTTTCCCAAGAGGGTTTTAATCTATTCTATCAATCTTTAACCTTGGACTTGTATATTTGAGCTTGAATATTAGATTCTTGCTACAATTAATGAAAAAGAATTTGAATTTCCCTATGGGTATACTTTCTTCTTTATTTAGCATGAGTAGCTAAGTTTTCTTGTCTAGGGATGTGTTGATGATGGGTACTTGATAAAAGGAGATGGGTCTTTCTTATTTGTGTTTATAATTGCTAATATGACATGGGTCTAATGATTTCACCATATTTTAACTCTAAAATTGGTGGTTGTAAATATTGATTTAATTTACTTGATTGTGTTCTTGCTTGAGAAAATGGTTCATAATTTCATATGTGAAATTACTAGTGGGTACTTGGGATTCTACTTAGATTGAGGCTAGAAATAGCTCAAATCACCAAAAATACCTATTTAAGAGTCTAAACTAGAGATAGTGTGACCTTCCCCAGCCTATATTGGTTGGTTTATGACTAAACAATGGTGTTTGAATAAAAACCATTAGATAAATGATTATTTGATCAAAAGATTAACAAGCATGCCTAAAACCAATGCTACCTATGTTAGTTAGTAAGAGTTAATGCAAGTGAGCAAGTACCTTGACCCGTTGTCGCGCCCTATTTTGAACTTGGCCAAAATATGCTTGCAACATCCGGCTCTTTCATGCCTTTGTTTTGGAAAAAGGGTTTAGAGTCGCCACCTAAATTTTAGGAAACTTAGGAAACCATTTTGTATGTAAAACTCTGTTTTTAGTCTGCGAAAACGTTTGAGATTCTGAGTAAGAGTTTTGGTTACTCGAAGGGAAGGTGTTAGGCACCCTTCAGAGCCTATCCGAAGATAGTCCTTAAACTCAGTTTTAGAAACATATTTGGGAAAATTATTTGTCCATTATTTGCTAAAAAGGGTGATAAAAAACATATTTTTTTTTTATTAATTTAAGAAAAACTCAAAGTATATGACACATGCCACTACAATAGGCAAAAAATATAAAATATGCTTATGGTAAAAAAATGAGACACATGTACGTACATGTCAAAATATATGAAAGTTTAATAGCAATAATTAAAGTATGTAAAACTTTATGATTTATAAGAAATATATACTTAAAAGCTATGTAAAAAGATGAAGATATTATTTATAATAAATATGCCTTTGTAAAGTAAAATATATGTAGTTCTTAAAGTTTGAGAAAGTTTATGACATGTTTATTAAAAAGAAAGTAAAGATGACGTATGTATATTTAAAATATAGGAAATCATGTGAAGTTTATTATTTTAAAAGATTTGGATAAGTAAAAGTATGTAAGAAATATATTAGTAATAGAGAAAAAGATATAAGAGAAAATCATATTTGTTTTGTAAATATATTTCATGTAACAGAATAATTTGAAAACTTGAGTAGAGAACGAAAATTATTTGTTTTCATGTAAAGAAGACATTTATTCGTAAAGTGAAAATGAACATGCATTGAATATGAAAGAAAGTATTATGTACGTAAATGTAATTGTGATAAAATAATATATGTATAATCTAAGTAGGAAGAAGAGTAAGTAAAATATAAATATATACCTCGTAGTAGATAACATATGACATATATACCTTGCATTTTTAGGCTTCAAAAATCTGAAAATCTCAAAATATATATATAGAGTATAGCAAAATATTTGTAAAATATTTGGGTTAGAATAAGAGAATACGTAAGTTAAATATAAAGGAGGCTTGCCTAAATTAGATAAAGCATTCTATAATCTAAGGCCTAAGAATGACTAAATATTTGTTCGAAATATATTGAATCGCTACTTAATATTTTGAAAATCTACCGCGAGTTATTTGGAATAAGTCTTTCTTGAAACAAGCCTAACATTAATTAATCCCTAAAAAAAAAATCTGCACTATTCACCACTTATTATTACTATTTTTGAAAGTGTTTAACCACTAATTTTAAAGCATTAAAAAAGGGAAAACCCGAAACATTTGTCTAAACTAAAAGAGTGAAGGAAATCCTCTTTCAAAATTTCAAACTAAATTCCCTAATCGAACCAAATGATAAGCCAAAGAATAAACGTTAATCAAAACACAAAGAAAAACACATATCCAAATATACAAAGTTAGTTAAAACATTTAAAGTAAGCATAAAAGAAAGCAATAAATAAAGGAACTAATTATGTTAAGTTCCTTTGGAGGAACTAGTCTCCTAATGGGTGACTCCGAGCATTGCGATGATTCCTAATAGCTGTTTGACCCAAAAAACATATTGGGCCGAGGTTGAGTTTCAAGTGAGAACTCCAGCTCTCCGGTTGTTTCATGTAACACAAAAAAAATGATAAGGATTAGTAACTTGTATAACAAAGTTTACAAAATGTAGAAATATGCCAAGCTTAACAATAAAGTGATAAGGAAAACAAACATGCTATTCGGTAAATCCACAAGCATATATGAAAGAACGACATGTAACCATATTTTGTTTCATGTTTTATAAACAAAGCGATCTTAGGTAAACAAACAACTTCGATACTAGTTGATTATTAGAAAACAAAGTACACAACAAGTAGCAATATAAAACCTTATTATTATTTTTTCATTCACTTTAATTAAATAAGTAGCTATGAACAAATCACCTCAAAAAGTAAGGCGACACTAGTGACGAGAGGATCAAAAGGGAACCAAACTACTACATTAGTTCATGATAAATTCCTTAAGCTAGCATTCCCGAAATTAAACCCGAGTTAAAAACCAAAATAATGAAAATGGGGCAGCCCTCTTTTTCTAACAACGCACACTAATTTAACCACTTTTTTACTAGGATTAAGGTGTTTAAAGAAAAGTTAGAGACCACAATACTTTAGAAAGGATAATAAAGCACCCTTAGGTACAATTTAAGACCTCATTCGTTCATGATGCTGATTTTTGTTTATCCCATATGAACTAAAAATAAAATAAAATAGCTTAAACCATTCTCAGGTGAACAATGTGATAAAGCTTCCAAACAGATTCCATTTAAAAAAAAAAGAGAAGTCAAGAAGCATACTTTTAGCAAATTTCAACTTGGCTCTTAACAAATACAATCCTCTAAAAGGGTAAACCTTTAGAAACCCAAAATATTCATTTAATGACATTGATTCAAGTAAACAATTTAAAGATGCACTTGTTGTGCTTAATGAGAATCTAAAACAGAGAGGTTGATATATACAACATATTTAACATCGCTTTTAAGCTAAGCCAAAAGCTGATTTTCATGCAAGCCTAGAACATATCAAAATAACTACTGCCATGTACAAGTATTCCAACCCCCCAAAAGAAGTTACAATGATCTTGTAATAGCCGGCTGAACATACATCAAGTTTCAAGCCTCTTTCATGCCAAAATGAAGGTTGTCAACACCTTGCTTGCACACAACCAAACAACTATATAAATAAACAACTACTGCCCCATTCCAATCTTCAAATCGAAATCATAGTGACGTTAAATAGATAGCTAACCACACTTAAAGTAAAACATCAAACTTCATAGACACTTATTCGATGAAGATAACCAAACGGCCAGAACAACTACATTTCATTTCACATCTTTTACGCCAAAAATCAGCCAAACAAGAACAACCAAAACTCACACGAATCAATGGATCACAAAACTAAACATAAAGTAATTAGACGGGATAGAATTTACCTTGTGTTGAGCAGCGATTGAGGCCGTTGAGTGTCGAGTTTCAAACTAGCTATTCCGACTCCGATTCCGGATAGCAAACAAGACAACAAGAGGAAAACGAACAATGAGTATATGGAAATCGACAGTGAACAATCAGAGAATAATTTGGTGTGAGTTGTTTGTGATTTTAGTTTCTGATCTTTTTTCTGATTTTTGGTCCGTGTCTCTCTGTGTGTGTCGGTGTGTATATTTCTTTGTGTGTCTGTGTTTGTGTATGTTCTCCCTCTTTCAATGGAAACCCAAGGGTCCTTTTATAGCCAAAGTTGAAGGCTCAAACGGCTCTTTCCAAGAATTCAAAATTTGAATTCTTGGAAAGCCAAGTTGCAAAAGGAAAATGATGAAATCTGAAGAAAAGATGAGATGAGATGCCTACCTTTTCAGGCGGATTTGAAAGATGATGGTGACGGGTCGGCGGTGTGGGGCTCGGACGGTCGGGCAACAGCTGGGTTTCCTCTTTTCCGAGGTCTGCAACCGGCGGTGGCGACCTTTTCGAGGCTACAAAAAGCCTCCGAAAAGGGGAAGGGACAATGTGAGGTGATGGAGAGGGTGTTGACGCCGTTTGCCCGCAAAATCCGGCGGGTCTTGGGGGTGAGGGCGACGTTGAGGTGAGGTTTTTGGGGGTGGGGGTGGTCTGTCGGCAGTTGGGGTTGAGAGTGGACGAAGTGGGGGTTTTGGGGGTGTCGGCTTGGGGTTGAGAATGGAAGGGATTAGGGGTTTGTTTGGTTTGGATGAAAGTGGGGAAGAGAAAAGAATTAGGGTGTGGGTTTAGTGGGGAGTTTGGGCCGGGTCAGGGGCGGTTTGGGCTGGGTCGGGTGGTTGGGTAGTGGGTTAGGAGGAAATGGGCTGAAACAAATAATTGTTTGGCCCAAAATTTGGGTAAATGGATTAATTTGGTAGAAAAAAATGTGATTTTCCCTAGTAGTTTTTCCATTTAATCAATTTAACGATGCTTCTTTTATCCTAATTAATTTTCCAATACGTACATAGTTGATTAAGAAATAATTTTGATACGCGTAATCGCAATCCTCAATTGATAGAACAATATTTAGGAAATGTTATAGCGATACGATACAATTTCATTTAGAATAAAAGTTACTATACCAATAACTTGTTAAAAAGAAAGAATTATAAAGTATTTTTGGTGATTTTATAAGATACAATATTTTTAGTAATTATTATTATAGAAAGTAAAGGAAATCATTTTAAAAATGATTATTGGTGCCAAAATTTATAAAAAATTAATATAAAAATAAGAAAATCATTTTGGAAAAGTCCTCGGGATTAAGAAGCATATAAAAATTAATTATGGGAAAAAGGAGGGCCAAAATTGGGTGTCAACAACTTGCCCCTCTTCGAACAAAGATGATGAAAGAGTCTTTGGGCGAAGATGTTGACGTAAAGCCAATTTTGTCTCGACTGGAAAAAAAAATCAAATTTTTGGAACGGTCGTACCTATAAAGAGAAAGGTTATTGTCATTATGAATTCGACCGAACTCTGGTCTCTGAGTTGCCTACATATCTCGGGTTTCACGAGAATCAGGCCAATGTAGTTCAAAAAATTTTGAGATGTCCTCAAAATTTGCCCCAGTGTTGGTTTTATGTCGACACTGGTATTTTTTGCGGTAAAGGGGAAGATGATTTTGGCACGAATGGAGTGGGTATGGCCATGATCGAAATTGAGCTGCCTACGTATCCCTAAGGAAATGGGAATTAGGGCGGTTGCAGTCCTGAATAGAGGATTATGGTAAATTTTGAGGCAGTCCTCAAAATTAGCCCCAGTGTACGATTTATGGTTGACACTGGTCTCTTAGTTGAGCTTGGAAAGAGTTTTTTATGGAATTGACGATAGGTTATTTCCTAGATGACAATAATCTTTTCAAAATGGGTGCACTTTCACAGCCTCCCGATTATAAATGTGGTGCACAACACACCCATAAACGAGACTCTACTAGGTGCATCTCGCATCTTCATAAGATCACATCGAATCGCTGGATGGAGGTAGTCCCTTTGATATCCTCTAGTGGGAACTCTAGGAGATAGAGAAAGGGGTATCGATGCTTGTGAGAGCAGGTGTACTCTGATTTGGAAATATGGACGATGGCTTGTAGGAATTGGAGTTGGAGTGCTAGTCTTGAAACTCTGGCTTGTGAGTTTGGTATTCCTCATCAAGCATTGCCTCAATCGCTGCTTAGAGGTAGTTCCACGTTGTAGTGTGTCATCCTGCAAAACAGGTAAAAGGGGTTACGAAGTACCTGTTGAGGCTCAAAACTGTAAATTAAAATTGTAATGTAAAGAGCAGAGTGTAGATATCCAAACGATTGTTGACGTCTCCATTTTGCGGAGTGGATGTACTGTAGGTGAAATAACCTTGGGAAGTAAAGCCTCCGGCTGGCGGGGCAACACTTAAAAGCAAAGCCTCTCGCCTGGCGGGGCAACACTTGTAAAGTAACGTCTCTCGACTGGCGGGGCAACACTGTAAAGTAAAGCCTCTCGACGGGCGGGGCAACACTTGTAAAGTAAAGCCTCTCGACTGGCGGGGCAACACTTGTAAAGTAAAGCCTCTCGACTGGCGGGGCAATACTGTAAAATAAAGCCTCTCGACTGGCGGGGCAACACTGTGAAGTAAAGCCTCTCGACTGGCGGGGCAACACTTGTAAAGTAAAGCCTCTCGACTGGCGGGGCAACACTTGTAAAGTAAAGCCTCTCGACTGGCGGGGCAATACTGTAAAATAAAGCCTCTCGACTGGCGGGGCAACACTGTGAAGTAAAGCCTCTCGACTGGCGGGGCAATACTTAAAAAGCAAAGCCTCTCGACTGGCGGGGCAACACTTGTAAAGTAAAGCCTCTCGACTGGCGGGGCAACACTTGTAAAGTAAAGCCTCTCGACTGGCGGGGCAACACTTGTAAAGTAAAGCCTCTCGACTGGCGGGGCAACACTTGTAAAGTAAAGCCTCTCGACTGGCGGGGCAACACTGTAAAGTAAAGCCTCTCGACTGGCGGGGCAATACTGTAAAATAAAGCCTCTCGACTGGCGGGGCAACACTGTGAAGTAAAGCCTCTCGACTGGCGGGGCAATACTGTAAAAATAAAGTCTTCATTGGGTGAATCAGCCGTGACATCTCCATTTGGTGGAGCGATCTTTAATGCAAAATGAGGATGTTAATGGCATGCATGCTTATGATTGATGGAGTTATGATGATGCTTGCTATGATGCAGCCTCCGATTGGCGGAGTATGTTTTGCTTGCTAATATACATTTCTCTGATTTGGCAGAGCGTCGCTTGCTTGTTTACGTACAGGCTCCAATCGTCAGAGCGTCGTTTTGTTTGCTTATGTACAAACTCCAATCGGCGGAGCGTCGTTTTGTTTGCTTATATGCAAGCTCCAATCGACAGAGCATCGTTTTGTTTGCCTATGTACAAACTCCAATCGGCGGAGCGTCATTTTGTTTGCCTATGTACAAACTCCAATCGGCAGAGTTTGATGAAGTCAGTCCGCGTTCTCCGATCGGCGGAGTTATTTGACGCAGTTAGATGGCAATCTCCGATTGGCGGAGTTATTTGGAAAGAGATAAACTATCCTATTTTCCTATGAGAGCTCTCTATCTTCGATACTCGATCCGGATCTCGGACGTACCTGCAAAACATAAATGAAACCTTTTAAGAATTGGAAGAATTGGGACAAAATATTTTAAAGTAGAGTAGGGGAAGAATATTCGGCTTATGGTGTCGTGATAGCCAAAAGATTTCTCCAATCATGTCCCTGAACTTGACTTGACATAATCCTGGCGATTCCTGTTTCCCTGCGCTCAAAGAAAAATTCTTAGTTTTGGGAGGGGTGTTGATTTGTGTCGGCTTGCGGACCCTGGCCTTGCCACAAAATCTCATCAGCCCCTCGTGATTTCCTATCCCAGAGACTCGGTATGGTGGATCCCTTCAAAACCTCCTTGGTTGCTCGCGACTTCCTATTTCGAAGGCTCGGTAGGTGGAAAGGCAGTAAAATATTTTGAAAAATATGTATATATATTTTTAGAAAATAAGTATATTTTGTGTATACTAGGCGCATATATATAGTGATTATTCATCGTTCCTTAGATTATGACATGTTCCGAAATCCAATCGAGTTTTCCCATTTGTTGAGGACGTCCGAATGTACTCTTCTCGTGGCTCCGGCTTCTGGTGACGCTTTTCTATTTCTCTGTAGATGTTGTGATCACTCTGAAGGTATAAATAAGAGGGGGGGGGAGGTTTATCCTAAGGGTATGACCGAACCTTTTAGGTTGCCTACGTATCCCCGAATGGGAATCAGGTCTGTACGTAGTTCGGGGGTATCAAAGAAAGATGAAAAATATGTAATGCATTGACCGAGCCTGACTCAGGCTGCCTACGTATCCAAACGGAATCAGGTCAGAACGTAGTTCAAATACATTGGGAAAAATAAAGACATGTGATGCAATGACCGAGCCTGACTCAGGCTGCCTACGTATCCAAAATGGAATCAGGTCAGAACGTAGTTCAAATACATTAGGAAATGGAAAATATGAAGGGACCGAATCCGATGAGGATTGCCTACGTATCCCACCGAGGGAAGTCAGGTCAATCGTAGTTCCAAATACATAAAAGATGATGTTTTTGGTTTTTCTAAGGGAAACCGAACCCGATATGGGTTGCCTACGTATCCCGCCGTGGGAAGTCAGGCTAATACGTAGTTCTGTTACATTAGAGAAAAATGCAAAAAGTACAAGGAAACAACAACTAGTCCCTCTGTCTTCAAATGTAGTACTTCTTGATAGCGTCTGAACTGATCGGCTTTGTGCTTACGACGCCATCCATTTCTGCGAGGATTACTGCTCCTCCTGAGAGCACTCGGTGAACCATGTAAGGGCCTTGCCAGTTTGGCGCAAATTTCCCCTTAGCTTCAATTTGGTGAGGGAATACTTTCTTCAATACTAATTGCCCTGGTGTGAATCGTCGAGGCTTGACTTTCTTGTTGAACGCTCTGATCATTCTGTTTTGATAGAGTTGGCCGTGACATACTGCATCCAGTCTCTTCTCATCAATGAGCATCAACTGTTCAATCCTGCTACGAACCCATTCCGCGTCTTCCAGACCAACCTCTTGGATGATTCTTAGAGAAGGTATTTCCACTTCAGCGGGTATCACTGCTTCCGAACCGTAGACCAACATGTAGGGGGTTGCACCAGTGGATGTTCTGGTTGTGGTGCGATAGCCGAGCAAAGCATATGGTAGCTTCTCATGCCATTCTCTGCTACTATCTATTATTTTCCTCAGGATCCTCTTGATATTCTTGTTTGCGGCTTCAACTGCTCCATTCATTTGTGGTCGATATGCTGTGGAGTTCCGGTGGGAGATCTTAAACCTTTCACAAGTCTCTCTCATGAGATCACTATTCAGATTTGTTCCGTTGTCTGTTATGATTGATTCCGGAATTCCAAAACGACAAACTATGTTATTTCGGACGAAATCTGCTACCACCTTCTTAGTTACTGCCCTGTGCGTTGAAGCCTCAACCCATTTTGTGAAATAGTCGATAGCTACCAGGATGAAACGGTGTCCATTTGATGCGGGAGGCTCTATGGGTCCAATTACATCCATGCCCCAAGCAGCAAATGGCCATGGGGACCCCATCACATTGAGCTCGTTTGGCGGAACTCGTATGAAGTCGCCATGAACTTGACACTGATAACATTTTTGTACATACCGGATGCTATCCCTTTCCATAGTCATCCAAAAGTATCCAGCTCTTAAAATCTTCTTTGCCAAAGTGAAACCGTTCATGTGGGGTCCACATGTCCCTGCGTGAACTTCCTCTAACAGTTTTGTCGCTTCTGTTGCATCAACGCACCTTAGTAATCCCAAATCCGGGGTCCTCCTATACAGGATTTCGCCATTAAGGAAGAAATGATTGGCCATTCTCCTTAAAGTCCGCTTCTGCTTGCTACTGGCACTTTCCGGATATTCTCCTGCTTCGAGCAACCTTCTGATATCATGGTACCATGGCTTTCTATCAAACTCTTCATCTACGTGAAAACAGTATGCATGCTGGTCACGTATCTCCACTTCAATAGGATCGATGTAATTCTTATCCGGGTGTTGGATCATTGAGGAAAGAGTAGCCAAAGCATCAGCGAACTCGTTCTAAACCCGGGGGACATGTTTAAACTCGATCTTTGTAAACCTTTTGCTCAGCTCCTTCACACACTCCAGATAAGGAAGGATCTTGACATTCTTGGTGGCCCATTCTCCTTGTACCTGATGAACCAATAGGTCAGAATCACCTATTACCAAAAGCTCTTTGATGTTCATGTCCACAGCCATCCTAAGTCCGAGAATGCATGCTTCATATTCTGCCATGTTGTTTGTGCAAGGGAATCTAATCTTGGCTGAGATTGGGTAGTGCTGTCCCGTTCTTGAAACCAAGACTGCTCCAATTCCGACTCCTTTGAAATTCGATGCTCCATCGAAAAACAATCTCCATCCATCATATGACTCTGAGATGTCCTCTCCTGCAAAAAATACTTCTTCATCGGGGAAGTAAGTCATGAGCGGTTCGTAATCTTTGTCCACCGGATTTTCTGCGAGGTGATCGGCCAAAGCTTGTCCTTTGACAGCCTTTTGTGTCACGTATACGATGTCGAACTCACTCAGCAAAATCTGCCACTTTGCTAGTTTCCCTATAGGCATCGGTTTATGAAAGATGTACTTGAGTGGATCCATTCTAGAGATCAAGTACGTGGTGTAGGCCGATAGGTAATGCCTCAACTTTTGCGCAATCCAGGTCAAAGCGCAACACGTTCGTTCTAACAAGGTATATCTTGCCTCGTATGGTGTAAACTTCTTGCTCAAGTAGTAAATAGCTTGCTCTTTCTTTCTCGTGTCATCGTGTTGTCCTAACACACATCCAAATGCTCCATCCATGACGGATAGATACAGTAGCAATGGCTTTCCGGGCTCTGGTGGAACCAATACTGGCGGGTTGGACAAGTACTCCTTGATTCTGTCAAAAGCTTTTTGGCATTCCTCCGTCCATTCTCTGGCGGCATCCTTCTTTAGTAACTTGAATATGGGTTCACAGATTACTGTAGACTGAGCTATGAAACGACTGATATAATTGAGTCTTCCCAAGAAGCTCATCACATCCTTCTTGGTCCTTGGGGGAGGTAACTCTTGAATCGCTTTGATCTTTGATGGATCCAACTCTATGCCTTTCCTGCTGACGATAAACCCTAGTAGCTTTCCGGCAGGAACTCCAAATGCGCACTTTGCTGGATTCAATTTCAAATTGTATCTCCGCAACCTTTCAAAGAACTTCTGTAAATCCCCTAGGTGATCTGAACTCTTCTTGGACTTGATAACGACATCATCCACGTACACTTCAATCTCCTTGTGAATCATATCATGGAAGAGGGTAGTCATGGCCCTCATATAGGTTGCGCCAGCGTTTTTGAGTCCGAATGGCATCACTCTATAACAATATACTCCCCATGGAGTGATAAATGTTGTTTTCTCCGCATCATCTTCATTCATCAGGACTTGGTGATATCCCGCAAAGCAATCGACAAACGATTGCAACTCATGCTTTGCGCAATTGTCGATGAGTATATGAATGTTTGGGAGAGGAAAATTATCCTTGGGACTAGCTTTATTCAGATCCCGATAGTCTACACATATCCTGATTTTCCCGTCCTTTTTTGGCACTGGCACGATGTTGGCCAACCATGTGGGGTAATTAGTAACCCTCACAACATTTGCCTGGATCTGCTTAGTTACCTCCTCCTTGATTCTCAAACTTAAATCAGGCTTGAACTTCCTAGTCTTTTGCTTCACAGGCGGGCAAGAAGGATCAGTCGGCAGCTTGTGTGAGACGATATCGGTGCTTAATCCTGGCATGTCATCGTAGGACCAAGCAAACACATCAACATATTGTTTGATCAATTCAATCAATTCTTGCTTTCTTTCGTCTTCCAAGTGTATGCTGACTCGTACTTCTTTCACCATTTCTTCATTTCCCAAGTTGACAACCTCGGTTTCCTCCATGTTGGGCTTTTTCTGACTTTCAAGTTGTTCGATCTCCTGAGGTAGATTTTCAGGCATCATGCTTTCATCGTATTCTTCATAGTCCTGCTCATGACTCGCACTTTGCTCAATGGATTCGTTACATGTCATAACCGTTGTACGATGATTTTTACTAATATTAGCGCTGAAAAGTATGAAAGGTGAGTAAAAATAAATAGTTATTTTAAACAATCGAAAGATAAATTCTAAGAAAAATAAAGACTTTTTATTAAAAAGCAATCTAGCTTTTCAGAAGAGGCAAGTAGCAAAAAGTGCTTAGGCATGATTCAAGCCTCAATTGATCATGCAAAACATTTTGAAATAAAACTACATTTCCACACTACCAGGACTCCTGTCGAAACAGGGATGGGCTGATGGTCCAGTTCTGCAAGCCTTCTCCAGGCTTGGCATCACGGATGGTCAGCTTCTCGATGTCTTTCTCCAGTCCCTCGTCGGTCATGGCCACGAATAGATTTCCTATTCCCTCAATGACGTCTTCATCAACTGCTTCATCTGGGATTAGGACTTGTCCTGGCACGAACACTATTGCCCCAAACTTTGCACTGTGGACTCCTCCTGAAGCAGGCTTATACCCTAGCCCGACGGTACCTTTCTGGTGTTTTAGCTGGATTGGTTCAATTATACCGTCAGCCTTAGGTCCAAGCCCTGTCTTTGGTTTATACCCATATTTCAACATCTCTGACGCAACCATCTTCGCTGCTCTCGACATCTCTATCTTTACAGGCTCTACCTTCTCATCAATTCTTACAGCTTGCATGATCTCCAGAGTATGGAAAGCGGCTCCATCCAGTTCTTCGGTGACTGGAACAGAATTCACGGAATAGATGGGGTGACTGAGCTCTCCGTGAATGGTAACTTCGGTGCGACCCCACTCGAACTTCACACACTGATGGAGCGTGGAGGGAACTGCTCCTGCCATATGGACCCATGGCCTTCCTAGTAACAGGTTGTAGTTGGACGACACATCCATCACTTGAAATAAGATGGGGAATTCAGCTGGACCTACTTGCAAAGTGAGATAGATTTCTCCAATGACGCTTCTCTGCGCGCCGTCAAAAGCTCTCACCTTCACACGACTTTCCCTTATCTCTCCCATATTCACACCTAAATCTCTCAATGTGGTGAAAGGACAGATGTTACATCCAGAACCGCCGTCGATCAAAACTCTAGTTACGACCTTATCACAACACTTGACCGCGATGTGAAGTGCTTTGTTGTGGCCAACCCCTTCTGCTGGTAGTTCATCATCATGGAAAGAGATTTTGTTCACTTCCACCATTTTTCCAATTGTTGCAGCCAATGTATCACTTGTAGTTTCTTTTGGTATGCTACCTCCGCTCAAAACTTGTACCAAAGCGTTCCTATGGGCTTCAGAACTCATTAGCAAGGACATAATGGAAATATGGGCTGGTGTCTTCATTAGTTGTTCCTCGATTGAGTAATCTTTAGACTGCATCTTCTTCCAAAATTCTGTGGCTTCTGCATCAGTAACATTCTTCTTTGGATTTTGTTCTTTCCCGGGAACCCCTCGATTCAGATCCTCCGGGATATAACACCTTCCCGACCTGGTCATTCCGTGAGCCACAGCAGCGTCTATCATTTTGCCTTTGGCTCCCATCCAATAGTCCCACGGGACTGCTTTAGTGTCATAGTCGGGTTTTCCAGTAGCTATAGTGGTTACCACAACCCTCGGCAGGTAGGTTTGAATAGTCAACGGTTCTCTCAACTGCACTGTGATAAAAGGTTGCGCTGGAGATGTGGCGGCAACTTCTTCTGTGCCCCAGATAGGTACGATATTCCCTTCCAGGTCATACTCTTCTTCTAGGGTAATCATGTTGAATCCTTGATTCTCATGATCTGGTAGAGGATTGTTGTTCACATTTGGAGGAGTATCGGTGCATTTGATTACTCCCTTCCTGATAAGAGACTCGATCTGGTTTTTCAACCCAAAACACTCCTCCGTGTCATGTCCTTGGATTCCCGAGTGGTATGCACATCGCTTATTTCCATTGAAGCCTCGTGGTATCGGATCAGGGATTCTTCCCTCAATCGGCTGCAACAAACCTGCTACCCTCAACCTTTCAAACAATTGAGCCAAAGGCTCGGCAATAGGAGTGTAGGTGCGGGTATTTCTGGCTTCAAGATTAGGACGTGGTCTGGGTGCATATGTTGGTCTATTTTGGTGAACCGGAGCTTGGACAGGGGCATACGGCTTTGGTGG